>BQKZ01000506.1:53770-139908 GCA_036244855.1 Temnopleurus reevesii | reverse complement strand
AAAAATATGCGTAATACATTACCAATCAATCTACAAAAGAACGGATACCATTCGTTCTTAAAGTCGATCTTGGTAAAACACCCCTCTTGAAATTAGAGCAATGAATAACATGAAAAGTTTCATAATTTACGAATCATGATTTATTTTTATCACATGAGAATTATTAATTAACAAACTTTTAATACATCCTAAAATTTTAGCACTTTGTTACAATGTTGGACCAGTACAGGGCATTGTAAGACAGACAGATAGGCACACACACATACACACACACCTATACAAACTCACGCCCACACTAACACACACACACAACTTACGCTTGAGCACCACAGAATTCATGCAAAACACGTTTTGTTACTCGGTTATGACATAAATTTGAAGTACATGGATTGGTATTTCATTAACATTTCATTGTTCTTACGAAATTGCAGCTTTAGCCACTCTGCGTTCGATTCGTTTCTTGGTGATTTAAGGGGGTGTTGCTCAAAAGTTGCAATTGATCGCAAGTTGCAGTTGATCGGAACGCGCCAATCAAGATCATTGTTTCATGCGCGGCTTGTTAAATGCGCATACCGCGCGCGAATAAAAATGCGCGTTACAATTTGCGAAGTTGCAGATGATTTGCAGTTGATTTTGAGCAACACCCCCTTAGTCATTTTACTAACTGACCCCTTGTTCCATTATTATATGCTCTTAAGATGATTGTGCGCAAATGTTTACCTAACACTTGGTAACATACATGTATTGTCAACAAGTCAACTGTTTTATATTCAATCTATTCAAACAATAGTCATGTTCTGCCCATGTTTCTTAGTCGTTGGTAAAATACAAACATTATTACCCAAATCTGTGTACCGTGTGGCTATTGATAATGAAAACATTTTACATCGAAATTATCCAATTTTTACAGCATTGGCCTAAAAGTAATGAAGAATTTCGTAGTCTCCATATTTGTGGTTCTCTTTGTAATCTTATAGAGGATTTTGAGTGAATGTCGTCGTCGTTCTTTTCAAAAAGCTTTACTTTCTGCATTAAAAGAATGTTATTTAACGAGAAAATAATCTGAAGTGATGCTGGAGAGATTTTGTTTCTTTATGTAGACCATAAAAATAAATCAACTGTTCAAAATGTGACAAAATTGTAAGATATTATATAATGCACCAGAATGCCAGAATATGTATTTAGAAAATGAAAATGAAATTAAAGTGGGGCAAAGGTGTAAAGAAAATGTAATGCAGGAGTTTATGTATATAGACCATGGAAATCTAATCAAAGTGGGGAAACAATTCAGTATTCAGGTTATGCACCAGAATATTTATTTAGACCATGACATTTTGATTAAAGTAGGGCAAAACTGGTGAAAACGAATTCATTCTCAATCGCCACGTTCTTTTCATGAGTGGGACTATAATACAACTGTCACTCGTCGAGACAAAGATTCCATACATCATATATTTGCTCACCCCTTGCCATTTCACATTTTACTTTTCGTTCGATGCAAGTCTTTTTAATTCAATTTTGTGAACATTCATTTTCCGGTCACAGCAGACTCGGAACGTCGAACAAAATCGCTTCAATTTACAATGCATGTGGGTGGGTAATTCCACATGGGCGGTAACGGAATTACATGGTATTTTGAGCTACATTTTTGTCTGCTTTAATTCAGTGACAAACTCTCAGAAACCGGTCAAACTCTGGATATGTAAAATAAAGTAAGCATATGGGGAGGAAGAAACATTTAATTGTCCACCAGCACGACTTTAAGGTATGACGAGTGTTGGTAACGGAATTACATCAGAGAATTTTCCCGTTTTGGTCATTAAAAAGTCCAAAAAAGTGTGAAAAGTATATTAAGCATAATTCTGAAGAGAGATTTTCAAACTATGTTTCACATTTAAAGCAAATCATCCACAACATACTGTCTCCAAGCAAAATAAGTGGCACTTTTTAAAAACTATTTCTAGATTTTTCCCATATGGAATTGCCCAGTTGTTTTGAGTACGTAACAATAGTGGTATTCCTCACCTTCAACATATCATTCCATGAACATATTAACATGTTCAAGATTTATGTTCTTGCAATCCGTTGCCTAGGCGACAGTGCGAGCGTCCATTTTCAATTAATTGAAACTCAGACACCGTTACTATTTTGATAGGATCTTGTAGAAGTAAAAGAACACAAAAGTCATGCTTACTGGATAAGGCTTTTCACACCCATGAGCATACTGAATTAACGACTTGCATAATGTTCTCAATGGGCATTGCAGCATTTGCAGCTATAATAAACATGGAAAACAACGAAATATGGGCCTCATTAGTATTACTTGTTTACCTGCATTTTCATAGCTATATTTTGGAAAGACAAGAGGGGCAAACAGAATTACTCATACTTATTCATTTTCTTCCTCACTTGGTTATGATGGCGATAACTTCACATAGGCCTTATTCATGTTAGTCTTCATTAGGACGAAGTGATTGTCGGAGCCCACTCTAATATAATGTTTGGTGAATATTCACACGATATAATCTACCAGCGTTGATCTCATCAAGTCTCCCATGCTGATGTCCATGGTCGGTCTTCCGGCTAAGAGAATCAGCATTGGTGTTAACCCTTCCTGGACGATACTTTATCTGGAACTGGAATTGAGCGAGTTCTGCTTGCCATCGCATCTCTGTAGCTCCTAGCTTTGCAGTCGAGTTGAGATAACTGAGCGGATTATTATCCGTGTACACTGTAAAGTTGGCACCAATGAGGTAATCCCTGAACTTTTCAGTAACTGCCCACTTCAGGGCGAGCAACTCCAGCTTCATTGAACTGTAGTTCTGCATATTCCGCTCATTTGGTTTCAAGGCTCGACTCGCAAAAGCAACGACCACATTCCTTCCATCCTTCTTCTGAGATAAGACTGCACCTAGTCCAAGATGGCTGGCATCTATTTCAAGGATGAATGGTTCCTTGAAGTCTGGATATCCAAGGATNGTTTTACAGCATTGGCCTAAAAGTAATGAAGAATTTCGTAGTCTCCATATTTGTGGTTCTCTTTGTAATCTTATAGAGGATTTTGAGTGAATGTCGTCGTCGTTCTTTTCAAAAAGCTTTACTTTCTGCATTAAAAGAATGTTATTTAACGAGAAAATAATCTGAAGTGATGCTGGAGAGATTTTGTTTCTTTATGTAGACCATAAAAATAAATCAACTGTTCAAAATGTGACAAAATTGTAAGATATTATATAATGCACCAGAATGCCAGAATATGTATTTAGAAAATGAAAATGAAATTAAAGTGGGGCAAAGGTGTAAAGAAAATGTAATGCAGGAGTTTATGTATATAGACCATGGAAATCTAATCAAAGTGGGGAAACAATTCAGTATTCAGGTTATGCACCAGAATATTTATTTAGACCATGACATTTTGATTAAAGTAGGGCAAAACTGGTGAAAACGAATTCATTCTCAATCGCCACGTTCTTTTCATGAGTGGGACTATAATACAACTGTCACTCGTCGAGACAAAGATTCCATACATCATATATTTGCTCACCCCTTGCCATTTCACATTTTACTTTTCGTTCGATGCAAGTCTTTTTAATTCAATTTTGTGAACATTCATTTTCCGGTCACAGCAGACTCGGAACGTCGAACAAAATCGCTTCAATTTACAATGCATGTGGGTGGGTAATTCCACATGGGCGGTAACGGAATTACATGGTATTTTGAGCTACATTTTTGTCTGCTTTAATTCAGTGACAAACTCTCAGAAACCGGTCAAACTCTGGATATGTAAAATAAAGTAAGCATATGGGGAGGAAGAAACATTTAATTGTCCACCAGCACGACTTTAAGGTATGACGAGTGTTGGTAACGGAATTACATCAGAGAATTTTCCCGTTTTGGTCATTAAAAAGTCCAAAAAAGTGTGAAAAGTATATTAAGCATAATTCTGAAGAGAGATTTTCAAACTATGTTTCACATTTAAAGCAAATCATCCACAACATACTGTCTCCAAGCAAAATAAGTGGCACTTTTTAAAAACTATTTCTAGATTTTTCCCATATGGAATTGCCCAGTTGTTTTGAGTACGTAACAATAGTGGTATTCCTCACCTTCAACATATCATTCCATGAACATATTAACATGTTCAAGATTTATGTTCTTGCAATCCGTTGCCTAGGCGACAGTGCGAGCGTCCATTTTCAATTAATTGAAACTCAGACACCGTTACTATTTTGATAGGATCTTGTAGAAGTAAAAGAACACAAAAGTCATGCTTACTGGATAAGGCTTTTCACACCCATGAGCATACTGAATTAACGACTTGCATAATGTTCTCAATGGGCATTGCAGCATTTGCAGCTATAATAAACATGGAAAACAAAGAAATATGGGCCTCACTGGTATCACTTGTTTACCTGCATTTTCATACCTATATTTTGGAAAGACAAGAGGGGCAATCAGAATTACTCATACTTATTCATTATTTTCCTCACTGGGTTATCATGGCGATATCTTCACATAGCCCTTATTCATGTTAGTGTTCATTAGGACGAGGTGATTGTCGGACCCACTCTAATATAATGTTTGGTGAATATTCACACGATAATTATAATTTATTTCCTTAAAATGAAGTGTAATAGGACAATACAGTCGTACGTCATATATTGAAATATGCGGACATATAGCATTACAAAGGAGCATTCAATTGACAGTCGACTTTATTCTACGGAAACGTATAACATCGTGCAAATAATTGTATTATATCGTGTTATATGTAATTGCAAAGTTTTGCCGCTCAAACTTTCAAGCGGGATATTTTTTTTATTTCACAACATAACGCGTAATACTCTTTTCAGATATTAAACGTTTTTGCAGCAAAGAATGTGTATTCGATATATTTTTTAACTTAAATGCAGTTATGTACAAATAAAGGAATGTAAGTGAGTGGTGGGGAGGGGATTTTGGGGTGGTTGATAAAGTTTCTTCTTTTTTACCCTTTTCCTCTTTTCATGCTTTTAAAAATATTACTGGACACCCGTCCACCCTCATCATAGTAGGTGTACTATTAAGTCTTCACTTATGTTATTCAAATTTACGGCCTCATCTCGTTTTCATAATGCCACCAGATTAAGTTCATAAATCATTTTCATCAATCAAGCTCGTTGAAAAGGTTGTTCTAACTTGAACCTGTCGGTAATAATGATAACGCCATCTCGGAAAGAGGCGTCATAAATTGACAACTCCGCAGGCATCTCGTGTCTGTCAAGATTCTAACATCCTATATGTCACCAAACATTTGATTTGTAGAATTCTGTTCGTCGTAATGATGGAACTTGAGCTCTTGCGTCATTTTACGCGTCAATATTGTGAAATTACTTTGATCAACTGTCCTTATTATCGTTGAGTCTGTTTTGCTCGAGTTCGTGGAAGCAGTCGATCATTTTAGCGTGAACTTTCTCACTCAGATCGATGAAGTCATCTAGAGTTAGTCCCTTCGAAAAAAATCAATTCGTCATGATAATGGAACTTGAGTTTTGGTGTCATTTTACACGTCGATAGCGTGAAATTACTTTGATCAACTGTCCTTATTCTCGTTGAGTCTGTTTTGCTCGAGTTCGTGGAAACAGTCAATCATTTTGGCGCGAACTTTCTCACTAAGATCGATGACGTCATCTAGAGATAGTTCCTTTGAAAAATCCGTTCGTTTTGATAATGGAACTTGAGCTTTGGCGTCAGTTTACACGTCGATAGCGTGAAATTACTCTAGTGAATTGTTGTTTTTCTTATTGATTCTGTTTTGCTCGAGTTCATGGAAGCATTCGATCATTTTGGCGCGAACTTTCTCACTCAGATCGACGACGTCATCTAGAGTAAGTCCCTTCGTTGGAATAGGGTGTAGCACTCTCCCGGTGTATTCACCTTTAATCGAGACAAAAGAAATATTTTAGGGATTCGTTAGAAAAATGATTTTTTATAATTACCAAATATTTTATGGAATGTAATGTATGTTCATGGAAGATCCTTTCTCGACAGTCGTTTGTACATGAAAATGTAAGAATTTTTGCTGAAGGCTCAAGCTTCAGCCCAGCCACAAATTTCTGTTAAAACTGTGATGTTCACGATAAACTTCCCCATATTCTCGTTTTGAAATGCCTCATTTTGACCATAATTATCCCACTGTGCTGTGAATGCATCTTGCAGCTATGTTTTGTATAAGGAGTCACTAGATCCAATGACCCCGATGACGTAAATTTGGACTAAATTGGAACGGAGGGACCTTTTTGCAATCACTTATGTAGATCTGATTTCAAATTGCCGAAACCAGAAAGCGATGAGATTTAACGATTTTTCTAGCCCAAGTCTTTCGATGTGAATTTTCTCGAAAATGTCCTTATAATATGATATAAATTATGTTCATGTGCATATAGGCTGTAACTCCAAACTTTCACAATTTTTAATACATGACTTTAACATGGAGAAACATGGTTGCCTGAAATTAACTCCATTTGAATCCCCTAACTTAAGACCACTCTTCTTTTTTTTCAAGTCCCAGAATATATACTCGGAAAGCAATTTGTCATAATAAGTGTAGTGGCTTCCCTTGGTTGAATGAGGAAATATTGGATGTTATTACCTGAAATGAATTTATATTCGTTGAAATCTATCAGATGCTTCTGAGACGAAAATACAACAGGAACGATGGGCACCTGTTGTGGACAACAAATACAAATAAAATGTGAATTAAAACGACCATTTAATTCAATTAATTCCCAAGCATGCGAATGAAGAAATGTCTACGTTTTAGGTAAGGGTATTCCCCAACGATCGCTATTATCGGATATCCATAGGAAGGATCGTATTTTATAATAAATGGATGTTGTCATGAAATAATTCCAAACTATTTGATTTTTAAGATTACAAGTCATTTGCTGGGATGAACATTTGGTTTGTTCCTTGCTGCTATTTTGTCATTTATTCTAAATGAAAAAAAAAGAAATCTCTAGCCTCAGTAACTATAATTCTATTTTACCTCTAACAATGTGCAGAGGCGGCTTCCTTCTCTTTTAATAACACTGGTCAACAAAATTTTACTTTTTGAAAGTTGTCTGCGATTATTTAGCTGATTTAGGGTGAATCTGATGCGCTGAATCCAAAAAAACACATCGGTTTTGTCCAATCAGGTCAAGTTTTCGAGCTATCCCCACATGTTGTTTTTTACGTTTTGTTCACATGTACACATGTGTAGATCCCTTTTGGAAGAGGTTGATGGAATAAAATGACATGGCAGATGAATATTTTGGTTCGAAATGATTATACTGATAGGAAGAAATATTAAAGTCATATAATAATGGGTAATTTTGCTGAAAATGGCTCAGTTTGAAGCCATGAAACCTCAGAATCCTATAAAAAAATTCGGATGAGGAACTCATATGGTTATTTTTTCAAAATTAAAGGGTAAGACCAGCCAAAATATTTATTTATGAACAGCAGCACATAAATCTAGTAAAAAAAGACCCCAAAAGTTTAAGGAAAATTTGAGAGGGAAAGAGAAAATGCAGAATTTTTAATAATATAAAAGGTGATGAAAATAATACCAAAATCACTATACAAATATCCGCATTTGGTAACACTGGTGATAAGATAATGGCTCGTTTACCATTTATCCTTTATCCATGGATGAGAATAAATACCTATAATTAAAAAAAACTCAGATTTTCAGATTTTTAAAGAAATTTAACACAAATTTTAATATTTCCATTTTTATGAAACTGAATAATATTTCATGTACTAAAACAATTGAGTTTCATAAGATTTTATCATTTCAATTAATAGATTGTCATAAATATAAACATATATATTCACAATTTTCTTATATAAACATGATAACATGGTACTTCTGGTAATAAAAGCTGTCACGGAAGTTGCCAATTGGTCTATAATGGTGTTTATTATTTTCATCATTTTTTAATTAAAAATTCATAATTTTCACAAATTCTGTTTGTTTTTCCTCAAACTTCTTTTGTTTTGTTTCTCTAATTCATATTCTTATGTTGAAAAATAAGTATTTTGGCTGGTCGTCCAGCTCAGTTTTTGTCCAATAACTTTATACTTTGCCCCATCCAATTTGTTGAGGATTTTAAGGTTTCACAGCTTCAAACTGAGGGATTTTCAACATAATTACCAGAAAATATTGGACCTGAATATTTATTGCCATTAGTATAATTATTTCTAACAAAAATATCATATTTCCATGACATTTCAGCCCACCAAACCATTTAAAAGTGCTCCACGCATGCATTCAAGTGTACAAAACATAAAAAACAACATGTGGGGATAGCTCGGAAACTTGACCTGATTGAGCAAAACCAATGTGATTTTTGGATTCAGCAACCTCAGATTTACCATAAATCAGCTGAAAAATCACAGACAACAAATTTGCTGTTGACCAGTGTAATTAATGCTGCTTCCCTTTTTGTTAATTTCTTTTTCTTAATTTCTTTCTCAATTGTCATATTTTAAATTCATATTTTCTTTCATCATTTTCAATCACGTCGTTATTTTCCTTGCAAGTGATTATATTGAAAAATAGTAATGTTTTTACCTGTGCAAGAATGGCGAGGTTGAAAGCACCCTTTTTAAAAGGCAACATGGGTTCCGAAACCTCTGGCTGATCCGTCGACTTCTCACTCGATAGTTTCCTTGTCCCCTCTGGAAATATGAACACTCGGTACTATTGGGGATAAATATTTGACAGGTTAAAGACATTGTATGGTCCTGTCACATTAATTCGCCCATCATATTAATTCGTACATCACATGAATTTCTACAACATCGATGAAATATTACAAATCCGACATCACCATCATAAAGAGGGATGTTTATTTTCATAAACTGGAAATTTTCTTAGCAAAAGGACCAAAAACAATGAAAATATTGCCAAAAGATTGGCAGATTTGATTGCATTTGCAGGAAAACACGGGTCTTTGGACACTGATCTGAATCCTTCCAATTTTCGAACAGAAATCATCAAATTTGTAAGTTAGCAGTCATACCATTCGATTCCTTGATATTCTTTGGTCAAACTGCTGTAATTTTTGCATCTTAGATGGAACCAATTTAACGGTAAATTTTGTGCAAAACGGGGTGTACAAATTAATATGACACAGTTTGTTGACAAATTTTGCCATTTTTTCGTCAACTGTATTTTGATACAGCGATATCTCCGTGATTCTTTCGTGAATTGATTTTATTTTTAGAAATATTTGAAGCCTAAAATGTCTAGATTCATTTCGTGCCAAGATTTTAGAAAATAATTTTGTATTTTAAGAGATATATTTTGCTAATTACCACGATCTAAAATGCTCTAGAAATACTATACGAATTAATGTGACCCCATCATATAACATGGGTTCGGTTTTGAAAAAAAACCCCGACTTCTGGATCTTTAATGCTATAGCTAAATGGTTGATGGTGTACATAAACTCAGCTCTGAAAATGCCATTTTTAAAAATCAACATTTAGTGCTCAAATTTGTTTTAAAATTCTAAATAATGTCCTACATAGGAATACTGTGCAGGGGCAGCGTCAGTGGTACACTTTATTCAATTGCTGATAGTTCCTGCATAACTTCTTTATAATTGTTGTATTCTTTGTTGTTCTTTTCCACCAATTTACAAATGTATTAACATATGTCAGACAGATTGATTTGACTTTTTTTTAATAACATGATAACGTGTGACAGTGTCGTTACTGTGACAGTAAACTAAAAATTCAAATAGCGCCATCTCTTATGATGATGCTATATTTCATTTCGTACAAGGATATCTGAAATTTGTTGTAACTCTTCGGGCGTATAAGAATATGTCGTTATGTTGTAATTGTAAAGTTACCACAAATTACATTCTTGTTTATGATGCAGCACCATTTTCTCTCTGATTTTATCATGAAAACCAACGTGTACATTCATACCGACTTATAGCTACAATTTTGCGCACACCAGATAGATGAATTATATTGATTGTGATCTCATACCGGAGTATAAAATAGGATATTTAAAAAGAATACATTATTGGAATCTATGTTAGTGATATTCCAACACTTTTCTCATGTTACACATATAACAATCGGTGTTGAATTTAACACCTTAGTTTTTGCATTGTGTCTATATGAAACTTACACCTTTGGTTTGGACGATCTCCACTGCCTGTTTGAGTGTATCTTTGGCACTACGGTTGTTTTTCCTGTCCACGAAGATTGAACCCGCTAAAATGGCGCCCAAGCCAAAGGGTCCAGCATATTTGAGCATTTTCTTCATTAGAATTACGCATTTCGACGGCCAACACTCCATTATACCTGTTGATATGATGATAGAGAGAGGAATAATCGCTCATTTAGTTCGGTCTTTTACATGACACCAAAAAAGACTTTATCATCTCACTTGTGAATTTTAAAGGCAGTGTTTAACAATGCCAAGTACCGGTAACCTCAAAATACGTTTAGATGTGTGTGATCATTTCGATATCTATGTCAAGATTTAGAGCTCAAAATATGAATTGATACAAAGCACATTTTCTAATCCCACATTTTTTTCTCTTTCTCATGTGCGCTATTTGCAGGGAAATGGAATATCCAGATATTACAGCAATCAAAGTTTTTAATGTCAAGTTTTTGTACGAATCATATGGCGCAAAGGACCAGGGATGCAAAATCTGGCTAATATAGTTCCGCAAGCCTTCTCTTCTTTGCTCTTCATAGTAGTTTCCAAGTTTCAACAGAATTATGCTGAAGCTGTTGCATCATTATTTAGACTTACCTATAGCATCTAGAGAGCTTTGATGGTTACAGACAATCACGCATGGACCATCTGGATACCTCTCCTGGTGACTAACTTTGGCCCTGACGCCGAATAAAGGACTCTGGACTCGCCGAACAAGTAATCGCGGGACTCTGCAAGAAATTACCAAAATATTATCAAAGTGATGATGATGATGATGATGACATGAGTTTTGATATGTTACATCCCATTTGCCCATAGCCTATAATGACCCTTGACGGTATATACCGTATTATCTCGACCATAAGCACCGTGAAATTGAAGAGTTTCCATGCTTTTGGATATGATTGACATAGCGCCCGCTCTCGGGAGAGAGAAAATTAAAATGTTTATTAATCATTTCAGCTTTCAAAACTTCCCCCAACATTAACATAATACATATTCATAAGTCCTCTCAGTCCGTGAGTAACTGTATTGAACGGCTATCGAGTAGATTGCATTCATCGTTGTACAATACGTCTTGCTATGCTTTTAATCGTTTGGTTAATATTTCACTCGTATGCGTGCTTTTGATTCTAATATGATATCGGTTTTGAATGGCCAATATAGAACTGGACGTTCTCGTTATGGATTTTCTCCATGATAAAACGTTTTAGATGTTTGCCATACGTTTTTGCTGCGTAAGACAAACCGTCACAAACAATATAGGCTTAATGGGTCAAGTATTTTACGTTAAACACACGATGGTCATTTTCAAACCATAACGAATTTGCAACAAATTTATTTCGTGCGAAGGCAGTTCAATTTATTTATTTCACAAAATTACTCCGATACATATGCTAGCATTGAATGTATTTATATATCGTATGATATATAACATATGATAAAAGGCGGTATGCATTATTAAGCCAATAATTTTATTTTAATTACGTCCCAAATTTTTTGGGGCACCTGCCTCCTTCTTCAGGGGAAAACAAGTTCTGATATCTATAATATTTATATATTTGTACAATGTGCACCTTCACAACGACAGTCCTATTAAAACCGGTAACAATGTATGGTAATCAATATGCATTTCAATGAAGTGTACTTGTTGCTATGACGGGTGATTATAATGAGTTGGAACCTCATATTAAAGCCCCGGTCACATAGGACCCCGGAAGCAACACGATTCACCCCGACTCGTTGTCATGGTTGTTCTGAGGCAGTTAACTCTGAATTAACAAAGAGTCGGGGGGATCGTGTTGCTTCCGGGGTCCTATGTGACCGGGGCTTAGCAACGTTTACATACTTGGTAGATTTGGGGTCGCATGCGTTGAACAACATGATGGGTATGCAGATGATGCCAAAGAAGAAATATATTCCCCCAAAGGAGTGGTATTTGAGGTAGAACCGTAGCTTCTTGTTGCTGAAGACACCTAAGATACACAAAAGGACGATGGTCCAGAGAGCGAGGTTGTACTGGTGGGAAGTTCCTTCTGGGCCAGGACCCAGTTGTAGGGTCTCGCCTTCTGTGGTATGTTCTGCGTCCCACGTCATGGTCGATGATTACGGTCTCGGTGTCGAATGATGACGGATGGAACGATAAGTGCTAATTCGTTGNATGCTGATGATGCCAAAGAAGAAATATATTCCCCCGAAGGAGTGATACTTGAGGTAGAACCGTAGCTTCCTATTGGTGAGGACACCTATAATACACAAAATGACGATGGTCCAGAGAGCGAGGTTGTACTGGTGGGAAGTTCCTTCTGGGCCAGGACCCAGTTGTAGGGTCTCGCCATCTGTGGTGTGTTCTGCGTCCCACGTCATGGTCGATGATTACGGACACGATGTCGGATGGTTATAGATGCGATGTCGAATGATGACGGATGGAGCGAGAAGTGTTTGCGCCCTGGGGAGGTGGCCTTCTTGATATTGGAGTGCTCCTTGTAGAAGGTTTTTGACTCAAAAGCCGATGGTTAGGGCCTCGATTTCGAATGATTAGGGATGGAGCGATAAGTGCTTACGCACTGAGAAGGTAACCTACTTCAAGATGTGAGCACCGGACCCTTGAGGACCCACTATGGAGCAACGATTGTATTCTTCAAACCTCAGAATGCTTTCAGATCACAAGCCGATGATTACGTCCCAATGTCGTGTGATGGCAGATAATGCGATGAGTGTTCACACCTTGGAACTGATGTCTTTGTAGTTGGATGCCTAGTTTAACAATCTGCCTTAATCCTTTATGTTCGGGAGAAGATACTTTAAACGATAAGAATGAACCAATCTCATCTCATGTGGCAAAATTATAGTAAATTTTATAACCAGAATGGCGCTGAGGTCCTCTTGTCAAATCAAAACTCAATTATCAATATGATACCTTCTCATTATAATTTCTGATGGGATTGGCTTCGATAATGTCGCAGCATCACGGTCACGGTTTACCACGTGCATTTGCGATATGCTCCCGTATTATGATCTGCTTGCATATTTTTAATTGTCCTTGATTTAAAAGCAGCCACGTTTTAGGGTTGTATACGTGGTTTTAAGGCCTTCAACAACCAATATCGCGGGTGAGAAGATGATTGCAATATGGATATATCTAACAAATCAAAAATGCAGAAAGCATTCTTTTTCATTCGAGCATCGTATTGATAAATACCGCTGCTCAGTTATGCATCATACTCCGTTGACAAATATAAAACCTGGCTTGTTTTGCCCGCCTGGAGTGCGTTCTCTCCTGTTAGTCGCAGTTAGTCTTATTTTGGTTTTCCAGTGTGACAAATTAAGCAGCGCAAGTCTAATATGGTTTCAACAGTTCAATGCTGGTGATGTGGCGTTTTATGTTAATGAGATATCACTCGGGAGCAATCATCGCTGATTAAAAAGTGAACATTCATGTGTGTGATCGCTTTTCATATTTTGGATTATGTTTCCCTGTTGACGTATGAAATTCACAAATCGATAGGAATTATTAACCCATTGCATACTGCATTCAGTAAATTCCATAGATCTTGTGTAGGGACGAGCTGTTCCAGTCGTCAATGGGTTAATTCACTATAGCAGGATCCAAGTTGGTTTCTGCAGTAATCACGACAGCGCTAAAATTAGTAGAGGCCTCAGGCGAAGAAATAAAATAACATCTGAATAGGTTGAATCATTCGTTGTATGAAGAAATCAAACCGACCCAGGTGCTTCAGCAGTCTTCAATGTTTATCTACGAACGCATACATTAATAGCAAATTAAAAATATGAAAGTTATGTGTCAATACACTCCATAATGCCTTTGAGGCGAAGAACGAAAAAAAAATCACCGATTAGTTACAATATTAAGTGCAGATTTATAGTACTTTGTTCATGATAAAAATTATGCCCGCATAATGCGCAAAAGATGCCTGCAATGAGCTGAGATCCTTTTCTATCACTAAAAATTGACTGTGTTTCTTCAGGATGTAGCTCTCCTCTTATGAAAAAAAAAATCCCATGCAAAAAAAAACAACAACACATGTCCCTGGTGTTAAACAGCCATTGAACTGTAACAAAGTTACTAATTAGGTGTGTTTAATATTTGACTACAATGTACATGTTTGATGGAGTTCAGCATGATCAAAGTACATTGGAAGGGCGAACATTTTATTTAAGTAATTTCTTAAGATCCAAACGTATTTTTATCAAAGTTCCAACAGGTATTAAGCCAACAAAATGATCAGATTAAAATGCCTTTGTCGCTACGGCAAATAAAGATATAAAAACTTGAGAGAATAGATTATATCGCAGGCGGTTATACGATGTTTTTGTTCACTGTTAATTTGATTTTGTTTTTGTTTTTATTACTTTTTGCTCTTATTATTACGGTTGATGGGGTGGTCGTTAAACAAGGTTACTTAAAATATTGGTGTCAGGCCATATCAATTTGGAATTAGCGGTATATAGTCAGAGTAGCTTAGTGCACTGCAAGAAGAGCGAGTACAAAACCCCCATAATATAATAAAGGAATGTGAACGAAAGAAAGTTTTAAAACAACGATAAAACAAAAGCAGAAGCATAAAAACAAATGAAATAAATGAGACTAAGAGACGCTTTGAGAAATAGAAGATTAATTAAGCATGCCCAATAAAAATATGAAATATTGCTTCCCATCAGATTTCTGCCCTCTTCAAAGCTTTCTACTGAGCTGTCTTTTCATTTATATTTTGTTCGTGGCCCTGGGGATTATCCTTTATAATTTTAAGGAGGCATCAAAGGTAATGAAGTGTCGATTCTTTTGTCAAAATGTCGTCGCCACTGTGCGCAAGGTGCTGTCAAAATAGGCAGGTTTACTAATTCATTTAAATTCACGCATGTTTCCTTCCAATAAACAGAGTTATGTTGTATTTCTCAAACAATCGAACTGCGATACTTGGAACCCAGTTTGCGTATGCCTCGGTCACAAAGAAGCCCCGATTGAACACGATTCAACATGACTCTTTGGTCACAGACAGTTAACTGTGAACTAATCGAGTGTCGTGTTCAAGCGTATTACTCCCGGGCTTATATGTGACTGGGGCTTTACATCACTAGTTGCTATGTCGGGCAAACTTCTGATGCGCTTTCGTTACCTTTGTGTAAAGAGAATGTATAAAATGGGCATTTATTAGTAAACCTGCAGTTTAACCCTTTGTTTTCCAGTGAAATCAAAACACCATTACACATCTAATTATATTAAAGAATCCTTTATAATCATCAAACTCGTTTCTATCTCCGCCACAGAGGCCGCCTTTCAAGCACAAGAAGGTGAAGAGATTATGTAATCAGTCAAGGCCGCCAATGAGAAGGAAGCTCGATGCGAGGAGAGACGAGCAGGAATCGGCAGCGAAGGGAAAGATCGTCACCAAACATATGAATAAAGTTCTAAGGTGAGAAAGGCAAGAGGTTTTTTTCACATCGAAATGATATGTTGAGAAATTTTACTACTAGTCTTTATAATGATTTATAACAATCATTGGCAAAATATTCCTTTTAATAGCACTGTAGTTTCGTATGAAACAGTGTGAAATTGGACAAAACTTACAGGATTTGTTTAAATATGCATATATGTCATATTTGCTTTCACTTCTTAGTTTCATTTTCCTCCTAATTGACAATAATAATGCTCTTGTCTACAATAGTCATGATAGTGATGACGCAAATGGTGTTTTAAATGATGATAATGATATAAATTGTAACAAATGCGGGTATAACCATGTACAAAAGTCAAGTTTGGGCTTCAATATTAGGCCTGTGATACAGATATACACTGTGAGAATAAAATATGCATTTTGTTTAACCTTTCATCTGTATCAAGAACCCTTGAGGGGAAAAAGAAGATCAAACATATTTTTTTTACATCGTGTCGTCAAGAACCTTAAAGGGCTCCTAAGTGACAGATTCAATTAATTTAGGGAATCTTTACAGAGTGGTGTTTCACCAAGTTACTAAATACAAAGAAAGATTTTTGAACGACTATTATCAGGTCTTGTGCAGAACACTCGGAAATCAAGAAACTGATCCCAGTTGTTGGTAAACGCTTTCTCAAAGTCTTCCTTACCTTGGTGAAACACCCCCAGGTTCCAAACACGGGAAAGTGTACAAATTGATAAAGGTTTGTTTTGTATATGAGAGTGTATGAATATGCTCGTGATGATTTTCATTTTTTTCTCCAAATCATATTTCCTTGCAGGAAAAATCCGCGAGCAAACGTAGTCCTGTCTGCCAAGAAGAAACGGAAGCTAATCAAAGGCCGGATGATAGCGGAGCGAGAGGCGAATACCATGGCAGGTAAAGTATATTAAAATCTTCTTTTATTAGGACGGACACTTATGATGTGAACGAATGGTACAGTCTAACCTCGTTATAACGACGTCGTTTGGACCAGAGAAATTACCCCTTTATATTGAAACCTTGTTATATCAGGGCCAAAGTACTATGACTCTATATATTACCATAACTTTCATTCGTTCGGCTTATTATATGTATATGGATCCCTTCGGAAGAACAATGGTATTCGTTTTAATTCCTCTGAAAGGGCGTTCCAGCTAGTCTTTCTTTTTTACACACGTCAATTTATCTATTTTATTCTGATTCATGTAATTTGTTCTATGTTATGTGTTTTTTTTTTTTTATAAAGTACGAGGTGTTGATGGTAGTGCTGCTACTGCTGATAGTGATTCTCAAGATGATGGCCATAGGTTGATCCAGGGTGGGGGGGGGGGGGGGGGGGGGTGACCGGTATACCTTTTGCATTTATTTTTTAGCTTCTTTTTAAAATTCCGCCCGAAAAATCCTGGATCTGCCCTTGGGTAGAAAATGTCATCAGCTCAAATTTGGTGACCCCTCAACAATTATAGCAACCTTTTTACCCTTTTAAGTCCCTACCCCACATTTCGCGCATGTTTACACGCGGACATTAAATCACATTTCAGACCATACATATCCAAAAGGCAGTAGCAATGAAAAGGCTCATTCAAACGATATTCATGTTAATTTTACCAAAATGAATAATCATCTTTTCTAATTTCTTTTTCTTTGCAGTCGAAGTCGTGACAAAACCCACTAAGAAGTCTTCAAAACAACGCAAATCCAAGAAAGCTTCCCAAGATGATGATGATGATGAGGAGGAGGAGAAGATGGAAACATGAAGTGTCTTCATTTTCGTCAGAAATATCAACTCCTCGGATATGGACTTTAATATAAAAGAAAATGAGCTGTAAAATAGAATTACGTTTAGAGCTTCTACCAACCGTTTGATTTTGAAGGCTAGTTTTCGTCCTCTCTTGAGGACTTTCTCAAGTCATATGACATTGTTTGGCGTTTTACTCCTCTCTGTCTGTTAAGCACTGTTATCCAAACAACGTCATTAGGCTTGAGAAAGTCTCCAGGAGAGGAAGAAAGCTAGCTGCAAAATCAAAAGGTTGGTTGAACTTCATTGTATTTGATCGTCCCGAACCGATGAAAATCTTCAGTTGTCAAATAATTTAGATTCATAGGGGTTGTTGCGACAAAGTTTCGATCAATTTAAAGTTCAAGTTGATTGGCATGCGTCAATCAAATGCATTGTTATCGTCTTCTGAAGATCAACGACACTGCGCAAATGAAAATACACGTGTGATTTTGCTACTGATTTGCAGTTGATTTGGAGTTCATGAAATATTTCTAGTAACAACTCCATGTATGAATCAAGAGGGCAAAGGGGCCACGGCTGCCCCCTCTATTGGGTTTGATTGCGGAGAAGTGACGACTATTACCTTGTTTTCAAGCCATCGCAAATGAAGATCATCATACTTTCTCTGCAACATTGCTTTGATCCGCCATGAGAGATACGAATTTTATATTTTTCCGGAAGTATTTTATTGCATATGATGTGAGCACATCTTGTTTGAAAAAAAAATATTTCTGATCAATCAGAAATCAGAAAGATTATCACTTCTGTGAACCTCATTTATATTGGTCGTTGTAGGAATCCTTTATGCAGTATGCGATTATTCTTAATTCGTCTTTTATAATTCCGTGTTTTGAGTTTTAGCATGATGAAAATTGAGATGAACAGGCTTGATCTACATGAAGGTCAGCTTCACATTCGCACAACAATTACAACAATGGTAAAAAATGATTAAAAAGAAGAAAAACAGATGCTTGGTGCGAATGAGTTGTCATCGATTAAAATTCAATCCCGGCTCCACCCCAGCCTCTCCGTATATGTTCCTCGGAAATTCAATCTACACCGAATTTTTTTTGGAAAACATTTGACACCTTACATTATACACATGATTGTCTTTGTTTTTTCATATTAAATGTTTGGAATTTCCAAACTTGTCTTACAAGAAGTTCTTCTTTTGATATAATTATTACTGAAGCGATTTTTTTATCATATCGTTGTCATCGAAATAATAAACCGGCTGACTTATTGATTCACATTTATGCACGTTTCCTATCTAGTAACACTTAGATTACAATACACGGAATTCAGTTTGCACACATTAGCTGTTGCCATGTCCGGCATGCATCGGCGGAGCTTCTATATTTTTTTTTCTTAAAGAGAAGGCATATGAGTTGTATCTGTTTCTAAACCCACGCATTCTCACTTAAGATTTTATTATCCTTGCATTCTCACTTACCTATAATAATAATGATAATGAACGGCTTTTATATAGCGCTTATCAACTCTTTATGAAGAATTCTCTAAGAGCTCTACAATTGCAGCATAATTACCCTGGCTTTAGCCCGGCAGCCACTTCATTAGCGCACTTTCAAGGAATAAATATTCCTACCAGGTACCCATTCACCTCACCTGGGTTGAGTGCAGCACAATGTGGATGAATTACCTATGAAGCCTCATTCACATAGAAGCACCAATTGAATACGATTCAACTCGCTTCTTAGTCAAGTTGAATCCTCTGTATCCTGCGTTATGTGCTCCTCTTCGCTCAGGACACTTAGGGGTGTTGCTCAAAAGTTGCAATTGATCGCAAATTGCAGTTGATCGGAACGCGCCAATCAAAAGCATTGTTTCGTGCGCGTCTTGTTAAATGCGCATACCGTGCGCGAATGAAAATGCGCGTTACAATGTGCAAAGTTGCAGTTGATTTGCAGTTGATTTTGAGCAACACCCAATAATCAAGTTAATGAGGACCCGACTGGACAAAGAGTCGTGTTGAATCGTATTGACTCGGGTCTTTTATATCTCTAATGCCTCAGTCACAAAGAAGCCCGGAAGCAACATGATTGAACACGACTTTTTGTTAAGTTCACAGTTAACTAACTCCAACAAAGAGTCGCGTTGGATCGTGTTGCTTCCGGGCTTCAATGTGACTGGGGCAATATATTTTTCACGCTTTCGCTTCACTAAATGTATGTATACCTGTAACCAACGAAGAATGAATAAAAACAGAAGAAAAAAAAAGATACCGTAAATCGCATCTGACTCTTTTGACGAACGCTACAATGACCATAATCAAGCGCAAGTCAAATTTGGCATTAGTCAAACACGTACGCTGCGAATTTATTTGCATATAGATAATAATGAATAAATCAAATTTTCGCTAAGCATCATGTGTGTAGGCATTTTCCGAAAGATTTGTGCAAACAAAGCCTTTCAGAATACTATATGTATTTTTGTTAGCAACTCTGTTATCATTATTGGTGTTTTTTTTACCGGTACGAGTATCATTTAGACCAAAGTACATAATAATCATGATTAGTAATGCCATTGTCATGTTTCATTTTATGATAATAAAGTTTGATGAATCATCATTATGTGTTTGATTGTTGCCCAATTTGTCTCGTGTTTAGTTTGCGTACTGCAATATATATCGTGTGTCTCAAAATAAAGCCTTACCCCCCCCCCCCAAAAAAAAAGAAAGAGAATAATGTCCTGTACCTCATTTTTAAATGGCTACGCGGTTTAGTAGTTCTGACTCTCGCCTGATCAATAAGAGAGTCGCGGTTCGAATCCCACCAAAGGTGTTAATGTCCTTCATCGAGAAATTCATTTTTATTGAACCAGCATTTTCCAGCATTTATAACATCAGGGCTCGCTAGGAGAACGTCTTCTTGAAACCGTTGTATATTTGTTTTTGTATAAATTGTTGAATATGATAATATTTCTGTTACCCATTTTCAAGTGATTGGCATTTTAAATCAAAGGACCCTTTTTACTTTTGAAAAATGATAAGAATTCATCCCCAATGTTTGTTCAACTATGCACAATTTGTTAAATGTATTCATTCCCACATTAAAATGCGATGTCTTTGTGAAGGTTCATCGTTCTACAGATTTAAAGTTGAACGATATTAGAAAGAGGTAACGACCCCATTTTATTAAAAGAAGAAACAAGGCTGTCGTCCACCCCTCGTTAGCTTTTTTTGGTAAAATAAAAACCCCGATCGCACACCCGAGGCATGCATTAGTGAGCAAACATAAATTTGGATGAATGTCACTTTTCAAAATTAACAATGTTCTTGTCCAGTGATGGTTAATATGTGCAAGCCCGTGGGGAAGGGGGGGGGGGGGGGAGAGACTTCGAGGCTTTTGGGGCAATGAAGGAACCACATTCTAGGTTATAGAGCGGCAAATTTGAACTAATTGCCATTTTTTCGCTTACTTGCTTCTCAGTTTCTTAGGGGTTGCCAAAATTGCCTCAGGGGCGACAAATTTTAGCCGTTATGACCTTTTCTTGCTTGATAGGCCCTCAAGGGATGGGGGATTTGCAACAATTTTCGGAAGGGGGGGGGGGGGGGTTCGATGCAAAAAGCTTGTCATATAACAGCATCAGGGACCGGGGACGTTCCAAAATGTGGAGGGGTTGTCAATTACAATTTTACCCACCGAGAAAAGGTATTTACGCATATGCTGAAAAGTAAAAGGGCGACATCAGCTCCATTGACCACCTCACGCCCCCCCCCCCCCCCTCTGAACAACATCATCACCATAATGTGGACGCATTACTTTCAAAAGGGGGTTGAAATGTCGAAGACATTTTGATCCCCTCCACCATATTTCTTAATAATATTTTACTTTTCAAAGTGCATAAAATGAAGAGGGATATATATTTATAATTTTACATGAATGAATCTAGTGAAAGGTGAAAGTACCAAATTTCGTCCTGACCAGTGGTGACAACTAGATTTACCATCCTACACAGATAGCCTACCCCCCCNCCCTCCAGGCTTTCCTGGGCAACAATATTATTGGGATGTTGCCAAGATTCAAACAGAGTTGACAGCCAATAATCACCAACATTGTTCTTTTCATTTCTTTCGATCCCTCCTCCTCCACTAAAAATTTTCTACCCCCGCCTCTGAACGTTTTTTTTTTATTTTTTTTTTATTTGGGTCAAAATTGATTAACGTCTGGACCTGCGAGACTAGTTTCACGCGCCACCTTTCGAAAATGGACGTTTCTGCAGTAAATTCGCGGTAAGTGATTAAAAAACGACAATATTTCATTCGTAATAATTGTGTAAGATTAATAACAGAGACAAGTGCAATTAACCATAAGAATAATGCAAAATTTTTGATAATTGTTGGTTTAAACGCCCCGATTTTCTTCATTTTGTGTTTGCATATCTTTCTGCGGCCACGACCCCCACAAACTTCCCCATTTCCCGTCCCCGGCGATCCCCGGGCTGCGTTTGCTAGTGTGCCGCTGAATGCTGTTTAGCCTGTGTGCGTCGGGCCCATTAGAAAAGTGTATCAATAATATTGGAGGAATATGTAACAACTCTCAGACAGGAATTCTCTCCGTGGAAGTTATCCCAGCAAACCAGGAGAATTAACGCCAAGCTGGAGTCTGCGTGCATGGCCATATTATTAGTCTGAAAATTGATGATTGATCTATCTAATTTTTTACAAGTTATGATGGAAGTCTAGTAATATTAAAGGCATGCACTTTATTTTTGATCAAACAATATAAAACAGTAAAATATATCATTCAATCACTGAATCTGGTATCATTCAAAGGAGAATATTCTGCAGATTATGAAGATATAAATATTGAACAGAAAAAAGCACAAACATCGTCTACGAGGAATAGTTTCCGACAACGTCTTTCAAACTGTAGTAGTTTTGGGAACACATTTAAAGGCACGCACTGCTCTTTGCCGATCAAATGAATAATAATTATCAACTTTTATTGCTAATACCTTTTACTTCCTAATTATAAATTCTAAAGATTAATATGAAATAGTATAAAATCATTGGTATTAAAGAAAACTTACGATGTTGTGCCCAATTCTCGACTGCATGAGCAAAAAATTATGTCATACCTGCCAACCAGTAAGATTTTATCTTATTCAGTAAGATTTTTTGGTGATAAAAACAACAAATTAAGATTTTTTCACAAAGATTTAGAAAATTATAACAGCATACATGTATGTGTTCTCTTAAATTTGATTGAGAGTAAGATTTTTTCCTTATTTTTGCATGTAAAATAAGATTTTTGTTATCCAAGAGTAAGATTTTCCAATTTGAAAGGTTGGCAGGTATGTTATGTTCGCAAAGGCTTCCTTAGTCCCATGCATAGACAAGCCACATAGTTTTTCTAGTGCGTATTTGCTATAGATAAAACACGCATTTTGAATGCGTGCCTTTTTATTACGCGTGCCTTTATATGAGCGGACCATAAACACTGACTGGGTTAATTAAATCGTTAACATTTTCAATCTGGAACTTTATGCTACCTGGGGCCCTGGGCCGAAAGATATTACTAACGCGTCACAATAATTGTAAAATAAGTAGTAAAGTTACTTGTAAACATATGCGGCAGAATGGCAGAAGTCCTAGGCTAACCTAGTTCGATTATATCCAACTTTCAAGCCAGGATTCATGAATATTAACGTTTTAAATCTGGTATTTTACATTTTACGTTAGTCAGCTAGGCACGTAAGATAAACATACAATGTAAATGTAAATGTCAGTTTGATAAAAGAGAATGATAAAGTGTAAAATGTTAAATGAAGCCCGAATAGGAAGCTAGATGGCATCGAGCTAAGGCTAACCAAGCCACAAAACAAGGGACTTTTGAATTTAAGCAATGCTTTCGAAAGTTGTATTGTTTCCTCGGCTTTCATATTTTTTAGGAATTTATTGAAAATTAAAATGACTTTTTAACTTTTACTAGCCTAAAAGTTAAAAAGAGTAAGCTTGCACCATCTAGGCCTACTTTGCAAAGGTTCCTTGGTAGTTGGTTAAATCGGTTGCAAAATGCTATCACGGACACTGACACACTTCCATTTGATTGTACACAAATTAATGGATGAAGCTGCCATCCAAACTCTGGGTTTGCCCCATTGTAGTGTTGGCTATTGCGATAGATTCTTGCGATGCCATGAGCAAAGTTCTCTGTATCAGAAGCGTATCTGCGGAATAGCGTAATTGGCCTAAATGCTGTGTAACTTGCATGCTGGGGGAAATTAATTCTGTCTTCTGAATCTCTCCAACTGTGTTGTGAAATGTCTAACGTAAACTGCGACTATTTAATGCTTATTTTCTCTTGTTTAATTCCCAGATCTGCCAAGAAAAGGAAAGCAGAAGATGAACAAAATGCAGTAAGTAATATCCCACTGACACCAATTGATAAACAATTGATAAATCAATTAATTAATAAGTACATAACCTATAACATAATCTTGAACAGCAATTTCTGTTTACTGTTGTGTGTGAAAAAAGATCACTGAGAAATTCATGCAAGTTGACGTGCTGGTTGCTTGTCAGCTGTTGTACCACTATGAAGAAGCCCAATGTTTTGAGGGGGCTTGATTTGCGCTTATAAGTAGCTGGTACTGTTTTGATAGCAAAATGATAATTCTTGTATTTTGATATGTATTTGATATTTAATTTTACCTCAACCCAAACTTTATCTAACAATGACATACCCAACAAGGAATATTTTGCAAAAACATGATGGGTTGGATCCTGAAGATGTTCAATTGTATGATATCATCTAGTGAGATTGATGTATAAGTTTTATTTTTATTATCATTTAACAAAAAAGGTCATGTCAACCATAACAAAGCACAAGAAGAGGCAAAAGCGACGTTCAAGTTTCATGCGAGGTCGCTCACGGAAGTCGTTGCCAGCTGTCAATATCGAAAGCTCAGGTATGGAGAAAATAGTTGATATATTTTTTTTTTTATTGTTTATTGCTTCTGCAAATTTGCTGTATATGGTCCTTGTCAAGTAATATTGTTCTATTTTTGAGTTCTATTTCAGGTAGGAACTGAAAGTATTTGAAGCATGAATGAAGCTAATGTGTGTAGTGTGGAAATGTGTTGGAAACGCAATATATATTTTTGTGAAACTAGTCGAGAAAAGTCTTGCAAAATTTGCAAGTAAGCGAAGAGAATTTTTCATTACAGTACTTCCCACAGTCAATTTAGTAGGGAAGTATATCACATTTAGGGGGGTGTTGCTCATAATCAACTGCAAATCAACTGCAACTCTGCAAATTGTAACACGCATTTTCATTCGCGCACGGTATGCGCATTTAATAATAAGCGCATGAAACAATGATTTTGATTGGCACGTTCCGATCAACTGCAACTTGCGATCAATTGCAACTTTTGAGCAACACCCCCTTAGTGCGGCATACTCTTAATAGCACAACACATTTGCTGGCGTATTTACAACCAAGGGTACTATAGTAATCCATATACGAAATTTCTCTTTGTGGAATTCTGAATTTGCTATATAAATAATATTTCTCCATCTTATGTATTTTATCAAGCCTTAAATTTCGTTGATTTTAGGGCAAGGCCATTTTTATTTAGGGCACATTTTTATACTACAGCATGAATGGGGAAAAGGAAAAAAGGGCACCTAAATCTCCAAGGCAAATGAGCCTTTTTGTGGAGGGCATCAAGGCCAGAGTATAGGGCATCCAAGGCCATGGCCTCCATGGCCTTCGATTAATTTAAGCCCTGTTTTATTAATATTTCATATAAGCAGTATGACATAGCACCATTTCAAAGATGTTATTTGGAGGGAGGTCTTTTTATATTTTACCATTTAAAAACATACTATGGCAAAGCAACCCTTTATTTTGATATAAATATATATATCTCATTTCTGATGCAGAAATCCATCAAAAAATACCAACAGATGTCCCGGAGGACAAGAGGCTGGAGCAGTTGCACCAGTCATGCTTTGAGGTATTCAATTTTCATGTGTCAACCATAATCTATTGTATATTTATGCTTGAGTTTGTGGTACCAAAATGAAAGATGATACTTCATAATTAGAAAATGTCCATGGAACATTCTCTACTCACTCGCATTAAGTATGTGTGGCTAAAGAAGAAGAAGTGTCATAAATTTTTGCCCATGATATACAAAGATGGTCAATCTACACTTGTGTACATGAATTTTGGCAAAAAGTTAGCCCGACACAGGTACAGATTTCTTCATTAGGGGGTAGAATAATCTTACATAAAGTGAGTTGTTTCCATTTCTGTAAACATATTTTATTACAAGATTTAAAAAATGGTACTCAGAGTGTGGTGTTTTGGATCAAATTCAGCTTTAGGTTGGCTAGCAATTTGAATTCACTGTTGTTATCTATTCATAACTCTTGGGTACCAGATCCTAACAGTAACTTAATTATTCAAACATCCAAATTTATCTTTCCTGCCTATTATAAATATATGTTTGGCAATTACATTAATTATATTTCTTTAGCTTTAGTATGGTATGTCTGTAAAACCATAACTAATGATGGATCTTTATTTTGTTTTGTATTTTCATTGCATATTCCAGTACACCATGCAGAGGCTCATGGGCGAGATCCCTCTCTTTGAGTCGGACACGGAGCTCCAATGTAAAAGTAAGTATATTAACACGTTCTCCTGTGTTACATAATATGTATGGTTTGATTAAATTTAGTCACTCTTCTGTTAGAGACATGTAACCATTGATAATAAAATTGTTTCTTTTTTTTCAGGACATCTCTATCCTTTATCCTTATCTAATCACAGTATCATGATATTAACTATTTCCAAAAAGTTAAGTGTGCCACAGACGATAGAACCGTACGCCGTGTATGCTCCTGTGCGATCACAATCGCAAGCCGGTACTTCAAATAACATTACAAAGGACCATTGAATTTGCGTTCGACTTCGAAAATACTTTATATCGTGTTCATTATATTCAAATTGCATTGAGCCCATAATGTAACTTGTTTTACTTTGAATATCTTCTTTATCTATAAGTAATTAGTTGTGACTTACAAATTTATTTGAGAAACTGTTGTTGTATTCTGTTTTCTACTTTTTTTTTGTTCACAGTGAGAAAAGCCTTTGAAGATACCTTAGTAGATGTTGCTAAATCAGGAATCCTTACTCATGCATGCCAGAAAAACAGGTAAGATATCATTACTTTTGAATAAATGTGCATTTTCGTTTGCCCATATTCTGCATTTTAAAAAAGTTGTTGATGAACCAAGGATTCTGATTGGCTTATTCTGATGACCTGCAGCTTGCAAGTGATTTCTACTTTTCGCAACACCCCTATAGAGTAGTGATTAAGATACAGTATAATTAGGGGGCAAAGTGCAGATTATCCCCTCAGCCCATCCTCCTCCACCATGCATGAAATTTTGTTATCAATAATCATCATGTAGAATAAAGATTCTTGAGACCGTTGCTCATGTCTTTTTCTCCCTAGTTTTGAGCCTTATTCAGCCAACTTAGAGATGAACAAAATTCTAATCAACATCCAGTCTCATCAGGAGGTTTAACCCATTAGCAACTAGATATTGTGTACAAAAGTCATATTACTCATTGGAAGGTGGAGCATTACTGTTGCCTGTATTCATTTCGAAGATATTGTATTATTTTGAATACGTGCATAGATTTTCTGATTGGATTGTTTTCGTAAGAACATAAGGATTGAATACCAAATTTATCATTCATAGCTCCACGTGAAGGCTTTACCATGATTAAAAAAAGTATGTTGAAAATGATTCACTTGCTAAAGATTTTAGTTAAGGCAGTCAATTAACTGTCTGCTTCCCTCCTCGGCAGTTGTAATTATGTTTTACCCTACTCGTAGAAAATTAATTTTTGAGACTGGTGCTAATTTTTCCCTAGTTTGGAGCCCAATCCTGCCAACCTAGAGATGAATTAAGTTGTGATCACGATGCAATCTCATATCAGGAAGCTTAAGGCTTTGAATCATCTTTGCCCCCNGTGTCAACCATAATCTATTGTATATTTATGCTTGAGTTTGTGGTACCAAAATGAAAGATGATACTTCATAATTAGAAAATGTCCATGGAACATTCTCTACTCACTCGCATTAAGTCTGTGTGGCTAAAGAAGAAGAAGTGTCATAAATTTTTGCCCATGATATGTAAAGATGGTCAATCTACACTTGTGTACATGAATTTTGGCAAAAAGTTAGCCCGACACAGGTACAGATTTCTTCATTAGGGGGTAGAATAATCTTACATAAAGTGAGTTGTTTCCATTTCTGTAAACATATTTTATTACAAGATTTAAAAAATGGTACTCAGAGTGTGGTGTTTTGGATCAAATTCAGCTTTAGGTTGGCTATCAATTTGAATTCACTGTTGTTATCTATTCATAACTCTTGGGTACCAGATCCTAATATATAACAAACATAAAAATTGTGCTCATGGATCTGTATAGCATCAACATTTTCAAAAGATATCTTTGCAATATCTCTAACAGTAACTAAATTATTCAAGCATCCAAATTTATCTTTCCTGCCTATTATAGATATGTTTGGCAATTACATTAATTATATTTCTTTAGCTTTAGTATGGTATGTCTGTAAAACCATAACTAATGATGGATCTTTATTTTGTTTTGTATTTTCATTGCATATTCCAGTACACCATGCAGAGGCTCATGGGCGAGATCCCTCTCTTTGAGTCGGACACGGAGCTCCAATGTAAAAGTAAGTACAGTCAAACCTCGTTATAAAGGGCACTGATATAACGAGCTCTCGTTATAACAAGGTAATTTTCCTGGTCCCATCTCTTTGTATTTTATTTTATTTTGACCCTGATATTACAAGGTTTCAATATAAAGAGGTAATTCCTCTGGTCCCAACAACCTCGTTATAACAAGGTTAGACTGTATATTAACACGTTCTCCTATGTTACATAATATGTATGGTTTGATTAAATTTAGTCACTCTTCTGTTAGAGACATGTAACCATTGATAATAAAACTGTTTCTTTTTTTTCAGAACATCTCTATCCTTTACCAAATTTGTGTAATCACATTATCATGATATTAACTATTTCCAAAAAGTTAATGTGAGTGCCACAGGCGATAGAACCGTACGCCGTGTATGCAACTGTGCGGACACAACAATCGCAAGCCGGTACTTATTCGAATACCATTACAAAGGACCATTGAATTTGCGTTCGACTTCGAAAATGGTTCATATCGTGTTCATTATATTCAAATTGCATTGAGCCCATAATGTAACTTGTTTTACTTTGAATATCTTCTTTATCTATAAGTAATTAGTTGTGACTTACAAATTTATTTGAGAAACTGTTGTTGCATTCTGTTTTCTATTTTTATTTTCGTTCACAGTGAGAAAAGCCTTTGAAGATACCTTAGTAGATGTTGCTAAATCAGGAATCCTTACTCATGCATGCCAGAAAAACAGGTAAGATATCATTACTTTTGAATAAATGTGCATTTTCGTTTGCCCATATTCTGCATTTTAAAAAAGTTGTTGATGACCCAAGGATTCTTATTGGCTCGTTCTGATGACCTGCAGCTTACAAGTGATTTCTACTTTTCGCAACACCCATATAGAGTAGTAATTAAGATGCAGTATTATCTGGGGGTAAATGCAGATTATTCCACCCGCAGCCCATTCTCCTCCCCCACAAATGAAATTTTGTTATCTATACCCGTCATATAGAATATTAATTCCAGTGACTGGTGTTCATTTCTCTCTAGTTTTGAGCCATATCCAGCTGAACTTGGAGATGAATAAATTTGCGATCAATATCCAGTATTATCAGAAGGCTTTTAGGTAGAATACTTCCCCTCTGCCCCTCCTCCCTCCATAAATAATTTTTTTTCTGTCCCTGCTCTTCACGTAGAAGACTAATTCTAACCGTGAGACTGGTACTTGCTTCCCCTAGTTTGGAGCCCAATCCTACCAACATTGAGATGAATGAAGTTGTGATCACGATGCAGTCTCACATCAGAAAGCTTACGGCTTTGAATCATCTGGGCCCCCCTCCCCTCTGCAATTGTGATTTTTGTTGTCCGTTCTCATCATATAGAATATTAATTCTTGAAACTGATTATCATTCCTCCCTAGTTTGGAGCCCAATCCAGTGAACCTAGAAATGAATGAAGTTGTGATCACGATGCAGTCTCACATCAGAAGGCTAACTGAAGAAGGGGGGAAGTGGGACCAATTACTTCAAGACCAAGCCCAGTTAGCAATTGATGCTGAAAAGTAAGTTCATTTTTTTTTTGTTTTTACATATTTCACATAACTTACAGTAGTACAGTCAAACCTGTCTATAGGGACCACCCAGGGGAGGCAGAAAAAGGTGGTTTTTAACAGCAGGTGATCTTTATAAACAGGTTCATTTACATATAATTTGCATTCGTGGGAATCAAGAAAGATAGTCTTTATGGACAGGTGGTCTCTCTATACAGGTGGTCGCTAAAACAGGTTTGACTGTATATGTTTATAGATATGCATCTCTATTTTCAAAATGAGCCCTCAAATTTGCATCCACACGTGCCCATAAAGAATCTTTTATATTCAGCCAGTGAATGGAAAATACAACAGGATTCATGAATTTTTACTTAACCCACTATTCCAAGAAACAATATCTTTCTTTATATGTTTCTCTTGTATTGAATTATCTGACCTCAAGCCTGTGTCCAAGGTTCTTGACAGTTTGTCCGTTCTTTGGAAATGGGTACATACAAAACCTGCCTAACTTTAGAATGACAAAAATCTAAAATATGCTGTTTATCTCCTCTGAACTTGTGATAACCTTAATGTGTTTCTCTCTATGTAGGCTTTTTTAATCAACTGACCCCAAGCCCATGTCCAAGGCTTCGGACAGCTTGATCATCCACCAGAGAAGACTCTTCGCTGACCTGCCAGACCTAATGCAGAATCAAGAAAGTTTGCAAATCTGTATCTCCCTTTATCAGAACCTAAGTCTATTTATATCTCTCTCCTTGTAGACTTGCTGAATCATCTGCTGACCCCAAGCCTGTGTCCAAAGCTCCGGACAGCTTGACCATTCAACAAAGAAGACTTCTCGGTGACCTGCCAGACCTCAGCAGCATAGCAGAGTGGGCAAAGACATCAGAAGAGGAATTTTCTCTTCAGGTACATAAAATTGCATACAAAAGTCATTAACTATATAAGAAAATTTCAGGGATTATTTTTTCGTGGAAGTTGATTAGTTCATGAAATATAAATTGGCAAGCCTGGAACCTGTTGCAGGGGTCATACAAACCAGTGAATGTCTCAAAAGTTAGTAACATCGCTTCATAGTAAATTGATTGTTTTGTAATACATACATATCAATGCTAATTGCTTGTATCTACTCTGAAAGACTTGGACTGCCCCAGCAAAATCTCATGAAAACTCAACAGGTTCAAAATTGTTTAAGTCAATGGGACGATAGATGAGAAAGTTATATCTCAATGATATAACTGAACAGTTATTTTTTATGCAAATGGGCAACTTTTGGTCACATGATGTGAGTTATTGTTCATTAGAATCTATTTTAAAGTATAAACATACATTTTCAGAAAAAAATTAATCTTTTTTCACGTTTTTTTTTTTGTGTTTTTTTCCTTTTTATTTAGATTGACAAAGTACACCAGACAAGCCAACAAATGACAAAATTCCAGAACTCCATGGAAGATTACCTCCAACATGAACTTGAGATTTTTGGTGAGTAGAATTCAGAATTTGCAAAGTAATAATACCCTTCCCTTCTTACAATTTGTTTGAAAAAATGTCACAGTATTGAAAATAAGAAAACATTTGTCGTTTACCATAGCAAGAGAATTAGAGTTTCCTCAGTAAAAAGAGAGCTAGACCTTCCAAAGAAGGAATTTTTAAAAATTTTTGTTCATATAACCGTTTTTATCATATGTGCAAATTTCAAGCATAGATATTATATGCATGGAAAGTGAGTAAATTTTGTAAATTTAATTTGATTTTACTGCAAAATGTGAATATCTGTAATTTGTTACAAATCGTGCATCTATATTTCAAAAAATTTGTCCGCTTTTCTTGGACATAATAAACTGACAAAGACTGTAATTTGCAGTTTCAAAATTTATATTTCCTTTGATCATTCTTGATTATTAGGATTAAATTGGAAAGGAAACCTCAAAATTGAAATTTTGTGCTTCAAATTGCAAATTATCTGAGAACACTAAAATCTGATTTAAAAAAATGTTGATCCCTCAGAAATACGAATAGAAATTCTCCCATTTGCATGCTGACATTCATGTTATGTTTCATAATACAATAATACCATACAATACAAAAAGTTCTTATATAGCGCTTTTTCAAAATATATGGTACAAATCAGTAGTTTTTATCATATGACATGAGACCGTGATATGTAAAAGCATCACATTGACGATGATGTTGAACCCAGTGCTTGATAATTAACCTACATTTAGATATCATGTCAATGTAATTGTTGCTATATCAGGGATCCTGCCATTATACGATGGTTCATAGATCCATGTATTCAGTATATTAAAATAATTTTCCTATATAATTCTGAAATATTTTTTACTATCGTGCTTTACAGCTGTTGAATCTTTTGAAGGCTACCAAGGCATTGCTGACCCAAGGACTTTAGTTCCGAAAGCAGGAACTATATCAGAAAGAAATTGAAACTGAACAGAGTGAGTTCACATCATGTTCAAGTTGCTTTATTATGACATCATTTGGGCTAGTAGCAAGCAAGAGGTATTTATGCAAAACAACTTCCAACAAAACATTGCTGACCCACGGACTTTAGTTCTAAAAGCAGGAACTACATCAGAAAGAAGTTGAAATCTAACAAAGTAAGTTCACATCATGTTCAAGTGGCTTTATTTTGACATAATTTGGGCTAGCAGTAAGTAAGAAATATTTATACAACAAAGCATTGCTGATGCATGGTCTTTGGTTCCGAGAGCAGGAACTACATCAGAAAGAAGTTGCAATTGAAGAAAGTGAGTTCGCATCTTATTATGACATCATTTGTGTTAGCAGCAAACAAGAAGTAGTCTTGCAAAATAGCTTCCAACAAAACATTGCTGACCCAAGGACTTTAGTTCTAAAAGCAGGAACTACATCAGAAAGAAGTTGAAATTCAACAAAGTGAGTTCACGCCACGTTCAAGTGGCTTTATGTTTTCATCAATTACGGAAGCAGGACACCAGCAGTTTTTCTGGATAAGCAATTTATTCAAATATAGACTATGGCTTTTTTTTTTTTTTTTTATTGGGAACAAGCTAGCTGTGATGTATATCAATCTCACTTCTTCTTTTTTGCTAGATTCTCCTGTTGTAGATTATAAAGTATTTATTGAAAGAATCCCATATTATGAATATGGATGAGGATATAAATAAAAATTGTTATCACCAAATAATTTCTCATATTAGAGAAATGGTATGGTTATAATTTTTTGTGTTTATGAGGAAATAATGGGTTCAGCTGTTTTGTGATACACAATTCGATTTCTATCTTACATATTGTGGAAGGTTAGCGTCTCTGCAAATTAGACCTAAAGAGTTCTTTTGCAGAAATAAAAATTACAGACACGTCCACCAAAATTTGTTTTACATACATTTTCTATCCCTTTTGCTTCCACAGGGGCTACTTGTGTGTATAACTTACTTTAAAACTCAATAAATGCGCTTTTTCCTCAAACAATTTTATTTAATTCAAAGACATTACCATTTCCATGTATTGCAGATGACAAGAAATATTTAAGATAAGAGATTTCAACATGTTTTATAAAGACATCAAATCTTTATATTTCTAGAGGTCTGAGTTTTGTAACCAATAAAAATAAAATTTTCTTCATATTTTAGTAACACACTTTACAGAGAATCGCCCACTATTTTTGTCTCATCCACATTTTTAATGAACATTTATGATGAAATCAATTTCATAACACCTATATCTAAGATATTCCTTAAGTATCCCAGTATCATTTATTCTAAATTTTACTTTTGACAAACAGGTGTACTGTTAGAAAATGATTATTACTTGATTAAATCATAAAACTAAGATAATATACCAAGTGAACATATAAAAATAAGAGAATACAAAGAGATATTAGTGCATTTATTTTATTGCCTCATGGAGCTATAAAAATTAAGACTAATTCTTACATCAGTTGCTAATATAAAAGCCTGGTTTAGTCGAGGCAATTTCATTGAATGCATGTCTGTACCAATCAATGTTGAAAAGTAATGACAGTTATAGATTAGCTTTTTGTAATAATGAATATAGTTTATACATAATGTATTTATGTTAATAATAGAATATGGATTTTGTAAATGCTGAAAAAAAGTTTGTATACTTTGTACATAAAGATGGGGATTCATTCTTAATGAATCATGATTGTCAAAAATAGATTATTTCATTTTTTGTCAAATCATAATTCTGACGAATTGATGATGATGTCCAGGAGATGTCTAGGAGATGATGAGTATGATGAGGATGATTGGGATGATGATGAGAATGGTGTAGATGGTGATAAGATCAAAAGGGGAAAAAAATTGTTGTCCCCGATGCTTATTTTCTAAATGGTATAAGTTGGTCTGAAAAAAGTTAATATTCTTATATTTTTTTAATGTCTTGAACACATGCTATGTAGAAAATCACACTTAAAATGGAGTGAAAAGACAAACAAATATCTGAAATATATATTTCATAAATTATATTTCACATGTTTATCTGTAATTTCAGTGAAAATGACGTTTCAGGCTGTATCTCACATGTTATTCTATAATTTGACTATGTCTTTTTTTTAATTTGAGTGAAAAACCAACACGCACAAAAATTCAGTTCTGGTCATTTTCAGAGAGTCGGTTGTAGGGCAACCAATCAAGTTTGTTTTTGACCTAATGGTAATGAGGATGATGATGGTGATAATGATAATGAGGAAATGAGGGATGGTGAGGATGAGGATGAGGATGATAATGATGATGAGTATGAGGATGAATGAGGATGGTGAAGAGGATGATGTTGAGGAGGAGGAGGAGGAGGAGGAGGAGGAGAAGAAGAAGGATGGTAAAGATTATGATGATGAGGAGGAGGATATGGGGAAGGTGATGACAATGGTGCTGATGATAATGATGGTGATGATGACGATGATGATTATGAGTAGGAGGATAATGGTGAGCATGATGATAAGAAGAGTGATGATGAGGATTATGATGGAGTGGATGATGATGATAAACATGAGGATGATGGTGATAATGAGGATGCTGATGCTGATGATGATGATGATGATGATGAAGAGGAGTAGGATGGGGGATGGTTAGAATGATGTCATAATCATGAGAAGGAGGGTGGGGATAATAGTAAAGGTCATGATGATGATAATGATGAGGATGATGTTTGGGATGTAAATGAGGATGAGGATGTTGAGGGTAATGACGTCATTCAGTCTGATATTCAATTTATGGGTTAACATTTTTACCACTCACAAATCAAGACTGTAGGCAAAGTTTCATATGGAAACTGAAATGGCTCCCTCTACAGACTTGTCCTTAGAATGAATGCGATGATACTCTCTTCTATTACACTCCACTACCACCCCGTCATCTTCTTCTTCTTCTTCTTCTTCTTCTTCTTCTTCTTCTTCTTCTTCTCATTCTTCTCCTTCTCCTCCTCCTTATTCTTCTTCTTCTTCTTCTCCTTCTCCTCCTCCTCCTTCTTCTTTTTCTTTTTCTTCTGCCCCTTCTTTATCATGTTCTCCTTAAACTTGTTATTTCCCTCAATCTCATTCTTATCCCCTCTTTCCGGGCCTCCTTTTCTTCTCCCTTTTCTTCTTCTTTTACTTCTTCTTTCTATAGTCTGCTCTATTTTCTTGCTTTATTTTTGTCCATCCCCGAGTTTTTCTCCTTCTACATGATCACACTTTTATTACTTTTCCCCATCAATTGTTTCGATTTGCGCCCGTCTTCACTTTCCCTTTCCTCATTATTCTAATCAATGATTACAATAATGATAATTATAAATCACAATGAACTATTTCTTAAAGAATTAGATTGATATGCATTAAACAGCATAATATAAAAATGACGTTTCAAAATCCAAGTATTTAGTAAGCGATCGTTTGGACAAATGGGAAAGAAAATACACCTGAACATGTGCTAGACTTGGTAATTTCTTGAGTAATCTACGATGAATTTAGTTACATTAAAAATTATTACACCCGAATAGGCGGGTTTACCGTGGAGATATATTTTATTCGTGCTCTATCAGGTTGTTCATTACTGATTACAACCCGAAATCTTGAGTCTTGCCCGACATAGCAACAAGTCATATATGCAAAGTGGATTCCAAGTGTGGTAGTTCAAATTATTGTGACATGTCACCACGTTGGTTCGCAAGAAACATGCATACATTTTTATTTGAGTATATCAATAAGCCGGTCGACTCCATTTGCTCGTCTGACCTTTTCCGATTTTTACTTTTGAATATCCTTGTTCATTTTGGCATGTTTTTGTGTTCTTGCACGCCTAGACCTTAACTCATCCCTTTAATTCTTGCTCCTACCCACACTGATAAACACTCTATGGCCCCAGCCTGCCAAATGGCGATTCTCCCTTTAAAGGTGACTCGGTGGAAATCAGATTTTCACGATACGCTGACTGAGGAAAGGCGCAGGCTGGCTCACTCGCATCCGTACATCCACTATGCACCCTGATATTATTCCCTCCCGAAATCTATATTCGACCTCACAGACAGCGCTGCATCCTCTGACTAAGCGAGTATTTGCAAATTATCGGGGGCTTCAAGTGGGCACTCTCAATTTGGAAACCCTCAGGATGCACAGCGCGCGGGAAAACGCAAAAGCGCGGGTCGAATGACGGTATGAAATTTACACACCACGAATTTGAGATTCGATGCAGCGGTATGTGGACAGCGCGCGCGCACGACCTGATATGAATTTGGGAGTGGATCGATGCGACGTGCATTTGGGAATAGGGGAGAGGGGGAAAAAGTCAAGACGCCGGGAATTATTAACTTCGAGTTATACAGTGATTGGATACCCTTCAACGGTACATCGCAGGTGCCGTGACATGAAAGATACTGTGCATGGGGAGAGTTAAAAAAGACCGTGTTTTAATGATATGATGCACGAAGGATCGCAGGCATAAGCGGAAAGGAGATATTAGAGGCACGAGCACCGCTACTCTGTTGACACTTGATACACCCCATGTGAAGCAGTGAAGGTGTATGCGATTTGTTCACGGGCTTCCGATTTTCAGTGGATGCCTGCCTGCATGTGAAAGGGGTGCGTGTTTTGCATCTAGCTGGACTCTTCTAGACTAATACTGGATTTAACAGGCGGATAACTTATTTGGATTTAAACGGAATACATTGGTTATTATCTGTTCGAGTTTTGTTAATCATTGACAATGTAATTTTCCACATTAACTCCAACGTTAAGCTGGCTCTATACCGCATCCACTAAAACTTCGCAGGAAAGTGAATTGTTTGAATCAAGTACGTTACCGGCGTTATGAATAAATATATTACCAGAAAGATCGTTTGATATACAAAACTTACAGATAGAACTTGAAAATGTTTCCCATGGATGCGTGAGAGAATATGATAATTACTGTCTGCTAACTACGTGACATTATTTGCGGTTATCACGAACCAAGTATCCTCTTGCATAAACAAGGAAACGCGAGCACAGTGTTAAACCTAAATCACAATAAATGTTGCCAACCTAGAAAGGATGTAAACTTTGGACCCGAGAAAGAAGCGGAGTACTTTGACAGGGTTACATCGTATCATCTGACGGATGTTCATACAGCTGTTTTAATTGATTATTGTGCATTGTGTCATCAGGCTTCCCTGTTGCTATGCTGGTAGTGTGTCTATACTCAATGTGCCCCTCCATGTACCATTGGTGACCCTCTGCCTCCATGTGCTCAAGCCGCAGTTGTCGCTGCGCCTTGGGGATGACAGGTTAATCCCGCTTCCTGTGCGCTTTGGCCGCAGACATTCGATTCATCGCTGACTGTTCGTGGCATCCCTCCGATCTAATGAGTAATCATTATTAATCGGGGGAAAGAAAACATTCGTTCTTCCGCGTCGCCGGCCGGTTTTGGGTACCCTCGCGGTGTCTTCCAGCAGTGCTTAGCGAGTGGATGTTGTGTGATAAACCATGGGAGGCCAGAACGGAAAGTTGCGAAGGAACAATGGCTCGCGCCCTGAGAGCAATGCGTCTCTCTATGGCTTATGCATGGGTCAACCGTCACAGGTTTTCTACAGCAAGAGCTTGGAGAACTGCAGCCTGAAGTTATACAGGACAGAATCTTGCAATGGGACACCGACGGCAGCACACGATGAAGTCGTTGTCCTGTTAGACTGTGGCGGAAGGGTGTATGCTAACGGTAAACGCGTGTATCCGTTTGATGGTTCTACCGGAGGATTCGGGTGTACTGGCTCATCCGTAGTGGACATTCCAGCAGAGTTCCCGAGCGTGCGATGGTCGGGCGAGATCGCGCGGATCCCCGGCGACTCTTACAAGATTGTCGGCGGTGATGACAGGATGGTACAACCTGGCGAATATGCAGGAGCATTAAATGTCTTGCTGTCCCTCATATCAGAAACTTTTGATCAATTGCTGAAAGATGGCTTGAAAATGCAGGAGAACATACGCGTCTTGGAGGAAGAAAACACCGCCCTTTCGTTGAAAGTCTTGGAACTCAAACGGGAGCAGTTGCATACGCAAAAGCTCGAACTAGAAAAGAAAAAGCTTGAGCTGAGAGTCGAGGAACTTGAAACCAAATCCTCCATTTCGCACGTGTCCGGGCAGTCTTACCAACATCCCCATAGACGAAAGATGCAGCCTCTTGTTCGGACAGGCTCGTTGGGACACAACGAAGTCAGATCGAGAGCCATGGAGATCGAAGCAGCCACCAACCAAGATAGAATGACCAACGGTTATGGTAATACCAACGGTCACGTTAACGGCGTTCATCGCCCAGATCCAGACACTCCTCAGATGCGACCTCGCACTTCGGCCATCTCGAGGATCCGTCAGATCGAAAGCGAGCGGGAAGAGCTGAATAAAGAAAGCGCCGTCCTACAATTCCAGATGGACAGACTAGCCACCGAGCACCAATCCACCAAGACAACCATACAGTACACCGCCCCACCCAGGCGGAGCCCACCTCTGACTAAGCAGCTTTCAAACACCAGCGTCAGCAATCAGCTGGGCGTGACCAGCAACGGTGGTCCGCTCGGCAGCACCAACTCCCTCAAGCACCGAGCCGTGGCGCAGTGTCAGGAGAATGGCAGAGCTCACAGTAGCATGGAACACTTGAATATCTCCTTCGACGGTGGCAACAGCGACCGGTACGAGAAGCTGGATGGTACATGGGAGCGTTACGACACCTTGAAGAGACGGTACGAAGATCTGAAGCAGAGACGTATCCAGAGGATGAATCGCTTCGCATCTCAGGATGATGTTGGTGGATTGGTTCCGTCACCTAGGATCCCTAGGAGGGCGCCACTGCCGATGGGTCCAGGGTCTTCTGCCACTATCAATGGCTACCTATCAGCCTCGAATGGTCTACCGGAGAATCGGCGAGGAAGCTCGGAAAATAGCAGTGAGAATGGATATATGAGCCCTTGACCTTCTTGACCGATCCACAATGTTACCAAGGTTGTCATGGGCCATATTAGATCATTGACCTTACTTTAAGGTCTGGTATGTTGACCTTGCCGTTAGATCTGTATCTAACGTTTCCATGGTTACCATGGGCCCTAAGCACGTATGAACGAAACGTGTGACAAATGCACACGTGCGGTACACTCGCTGCCCTGGATCGGTTGATATTGGAAGTTTATGATGCGCATCCGGATTGAGGGATGGAATGAAGAGAAAAATCAGGCCAAAGTGTAAAACCAAAGATGGAGTTCATAGAGGAAATTCTAAACCAAATGATGAGAGTCTTGAATTAATTCTGGATGACAATGATGGATCACAATCCTGAATTTCAACCTTGGAGTCACGTAGCCGCGGATGTCTTGGAAAGCAACATTTGCTGTCATAAGTTCCACCATCATGTTTGATGCCGATGTGTCATGGCTGTGTGCCTCGTGATTCGAATTGCATTGTCTCGACGAGATTTAAAGTCCGCCAAATCAAATTCTGAATTGAGTTTTTACTGAAATGAACTCTACAAGCTCTTGCCTGTGAAAATAGAAATGTGCCTTTTTGAAGTGAGGATTTCATTTTGTATAACTTATTAGCGTCTTATAGACGCATCTTATTTGTATGACTTGAGCCTTGTAACATCAGTGAACATGTGGAGGAGAGAGAGAATTTTTCTTAGCGCTTGAGATGGACTACGAGTGTCAGGGGAAAGGAAATTAAATCATCTTGGTGTTTCTTTTATAACAACGTTCATCGTCGGCGCAGTCTTAAAAGATAACGGAGATTTCAATTATCGCAGGAGGTGTTCGAGTGGAATATAGAATAAGGAAGCGAGATGATAAAACTAAATCTTCGTGTAGCAACATCCTAATTCACTTACGCAGTGTTCAGGACTGTTATGATTATGGAATATGAGACAACAGTTACTTTCGAGATATTATGGAAAATCTCACAACGATTGACAACGTTGTGTCGACATAAGCCGAGAAGAAAATGTGAAGTTTTGAGAAAAAGCTAAAAATCCCATACTCTGATCTGAATGAAACGCTCCCACTAAACCCTTGTTCTTGTCATTTTAGTTATTCTCAAAGAAATAATGTTGCCAAATGTCAATTTGATTCCAATTTGATTGAAGATAATGACCAATTTATGAATAAGTGTAATTTGATATCCATTGGAGACAATTTTCCATTAAAAAAAATTCACATTCATAAAACAATACTTAATTAAAATTCCAGTTGCTGTTGAAAAATATCAGATGGTCCACAAAGTTACACACATAAACGCCTCTAAAAATGTTGGCAACAGAGAGCAATATCATTCCAGGGGTCTATAGCGTAAAAAATGTGACACATTCAGAGTTAATCGTATCTCTTTGGTACTCATTTTGTCATAGACGATTGATATTCATCGTAAGTTTAATTGCATCTTTTATGTTACAGGCCCCTAAATGGTCTTACTTGTTTGCGATAATTGTTTTGGTTCCAGGGGTTAATTTTCTTTATTCAGGCTGAATCAGATTTTCACCAAGAATTAAAACGTGATCTACGTATTTATACCTACTTCATTGAGATAATGTTAATTTCGTTTCAACTACTTTTTGGTGTTTTTTTTCACCATCAAAGTTTTGATGAATGTTACCTGAACTCACCAACTTCCAACGATGCTAATTTATTTTCTCCTAAAGTATGGATGATTGATGTAGCGTCGTATTAATTTTCAGGAACTTCCAAACCTGAGGCACATAAGGGAAATATGCACCCTCAGTTTTTTTAAGCAAACGCGTTCAATATAAAATATTCGTGGCGAAATAGGTGTGATACACGCAACCCCCTTTCGGGTTCCTCACTTTCAAGGATATTTTATGGACTATATGATGTTCATGATATACATCATTCATTGGATCTTGTCTGATGATTCATCACATTTGATATCTATATTTCAATATGCATTGGGATGGGTATACAACAGTGTACAATATTAATTGTATAATATCGGAAAGGTACTGTCTATCGTTATCTTTTGGCAGGGCTTTCTTGCAAAGCAGGCCATGTGGCTTGAGCGAGACTATTTATCTTCTAAAGAAATTTTGAATATGCAAATTGATAATAGATATCTTTACATGCCATTTTTGGTAATTTGAAATTTCAGTCATCGTCTATTTTCACTTTGAAACGACCCCAGAAAAAATATTAACTATGTTATTAGCTTGTTTTCCCAAATAAGCTATTAACATGATTAAAATTATGTTCGTGCCATTCTCTGAGAGGAGGGAACATTTTCTTATATTTTAAATTGACAGGCTCAATTTGTCTCAGACTTGAGTGCATGTAACCAAATTAATCCAGCATGATTTCAAATAAAATAACCCCCAAAAGACCGAGATGTACTTTCAAAGTATTAATCAAACGTCATTTGACCTAATATAATATTTGCAAAAGAGGAATGGGAAATATTTCATAAAATATCCTAGCAACAAACTGTTATTAGACACGATTCTTATTTGCTGCGTCATTGAATATTTGATCAACACTTTGAAGGAAGAAGGGAAAGTGTTAATTTCTGGGCAAACAGCTTGAACCCAATGAGCCATCGAGACATCATGGTGCTCTTGTATCATTTAGCATTTGTACAATTGCCAAAATTAAATATTCAAAGGCTACGATATAGTCAATTCTCCTCGAGAAAGAAATCTTTGCTTTAGCCCGCTGTTGGTGTTTCCTGAATATCATGGTCAAGTGATATACTATTCTTTCTCAATATCACAATTCAAAGATATCAATATAATGAAAATCAAAATCACAACACAAACAAAAATAGTAATTGTATTTTATTGTTTTATTGTAGGTATAATAATTGTACTATTATAAACATATATTATATGTCACATTTTGGAAACGTTACTATGGAAAATTGAGGTTGAAAGTGCAAGATGGGGGAAACCATCTACCAAGTCTACATTACTCCGTTGCGTTGCATAAATTATTTACCAATAACTATTAAGGAATTAAAACTCATCATATCATTTGAATAACATTTTTTCTCAAATAAATATAAGAATGTCATTTCTAAATTTCACATTAATACAAATCATGTACAGTTTCTCACCAACAAAAATACCATTGTATAAACATGATAAATCTCAAGAATTTCCATTAAGTGATCGTTGGAAGTGAGTCAGGGGAGATGTAATGAAGAATATCCAATTAATGGTTGTGATATGATGCTAAGAAATGTAGTGTTTACATTTGCAAAATAATATTGAGTCTTGTCAGACATTTGTTATCATTTTGAATACTGTGGCAACAGTTACAGTAAAATAATGTATTGTGTAACCAAACGCTTTTAGTGTATGGTGTGTGGATGTATTGCGTCCCTTAAAGCAATATAAACACCGTATGTGCAGGATCTGAATATTTAATCATTATTGTGATCTCTGTAGTTACACACTAATGATCAACTGTGTTTATAGTTTACATTATCAATCTACAAAAACGACTGGAATAATTAATTGGTTGTGAATAATTAATTGGTTGTGAATATTTAGGATGAGATCATGCTGCGATTCATAATAAAATAGATATTATTGACGGTGTCATAATTTGTTTAACTGCATCTAAAATTACAATATCATTCTATGCAGTGTTGAAATAAAAGTGAATGATTATGTGTTCAGTAAAATCACACAGTCTGATGTATTTTACTTACACATCTATTGTTGACTGCGTGTACAGTTTGATAGTTTCAAACTGTGTCACAATATACAAATTGTTGATAAACAGTGGAACTGTGTAAAGAAAATGTACACGACAGTGTACTTCAATCTATAAACTGATTGGATTATGAAGGGTAATTGGATGATCACACTACAATAAATTCACAGTGGTAAACAACCATAGTTTATTAAATCATGCTAGCATATATTAACCACCATTAATGTATCTTGGCCCCACATATTTTCATTGGTGTCCACGAAATGTATTTAACTGCGGTACATTACAATTGAAATAAAAATATTTTGTGGCTTTTCATAACATTGATAGTTTAATATCAAACAATTGGTATCAAAGTGTTCTCAAACATTATAAAAGGTGTGCTAAAGCCAGGTTGCAAAATGTAATATAAATCCAGATACTGTGCGAATTGTTAAACCATAACATTAACATAAAAACCTACCATAGAGCAATATCAATTTCTCCCTATGAAACACTACATGTTATCTTATGGTATATCATCTACATACCGTACACATTTATTAATTTCCTTGTATGAGTGTAATCATGATACCAGAAGTGAAACCATTTAAGCCTATATTCGTACTCTTATGTGTCTAGTGAAGCCATAAGAGTGAATGTGGTTTAGAGTTTCCTTGTATCGTTATTTTTCAATTGACTGGATAATTACTTGGTTTTCCCAGGGCATACTAATGAAATTTTATGTAATTTCCTGCCATATTTTAAGAATTGATAAGGCGGATATAAGCTTTATTATCAATGAATGTATGTGATAACCAAACGCATAATCTAAGGTCGACAGTTATAATTTGTGAAAAAATAAACCTGAAAAGATTACAATAGTACGGTCAACTTCTGTCGTTTACACTTTTCTGAACATTGATAAATGGGAAGTCCAGCCAATCGTTGTTTTTCTTTTTTACCAACAGTATATAGGAATAGCAACAACAAAATACTAAATAATACTGAACGTATTTTAAAAGAAAGTCGAGAAGGTTATGAACTTCTAATGGCATGAAAAGCAGGTGAAGACAATGAAAATACCGAGTTAATTAGGAAAGCTTTCACGAGATGATGCCATAGTTGCACTTATAATGAATTATCTTTGAATATCTATTCTGCAGTAATTTATTATTTGTTCAGAGTTCAAACCAAGTTTAAATTTGTAAGGTCACATACGTATGTAAAATACACTATGTGAATTCTACATTAATACATGTGTATGTTTTATAGAAACAGTTAACCATTATTATTATGCACAGACAATAATATGTGTTTAACTTTACATCACAGTACGATGATATCATGAAGATTAAGACACAGTTTACGCATTTTCCATGCTGAAACGTAAATTTATATTGGACATTGTTGCAAATTGATATATTGACTACTGGAACCTGAAAGTCCCTGCACGAAAGTAAATGGGAATGTCAGAATTTAGTGGTCAATGGGTTAAATGAACGATGCATACAGTTGATAGTTAGTGTGTAATTAGTGGTACCATATTGATCAAAATCATGATTATGTGAATATTGCTCCCATTGTTTTCCACACTCAATGGATTAATGTGATGTTGTGTGACTCAGTTATAACATAGAATATATGTATGTTTACAATGATAATGTATGCAACCTAGCAAAATACGATATCATGAATTATAGATATTGATAATTTATGACATCGTGATCATTTTTGTCACGCGTTCTCCGTCATGAGAAACGTCGAATTTATGAAATGTTGCTTGCATCTAAACGATTGGCTGAATGTGTTTTGTGTTATGCATTTCTTGTGTATGCTGTAAATTGTATAAGAATTTTATATATAACTGCAAATAAGAGCCGCTATCCAGATTTATTATACCAAAAGTGCTTTACTAGATTGATTTGCATATATTACGGATTTTGTGAGGATGTATGTAGTCGAATTGTACAAATGAAAATCTTTGACCAATGTTCATGCAGAAATGTGAATTTGTTGAAAGACGAAACTTGGATGAGAATTGGATTTTTCGTATCTCGGTCCTTTTATCTACGTATATTGTATCAAATGGTGATATCAATGTTTCGATTTCCTTGAAATCAAACAGATTAGATTTATCAGAATTAATACATCATAATAAATTAAAATAAAATTGCGTTCCAAATAATGTGACCGCATTAATTCTCCAGGACACGCTTGGTTCATACATAAGAGTTTAGCGTTGGCCTAGTGTCTGCCTGAGCTATAAGATCGATCGCATTATATATAGCATTTTATTTTATGTAGCAAAACCAATTAAATAATATCGATAAGGTTTCTTTTACTAATTATCATTATGGAATTGATGATATTAACACGATATTAGCTATTTTCGAAAAGTTAAGTCGAAGGCAATTTCAATGGTTCTCTGTAATGCTATTGGAATAGGAACCGGCTTGTCATTGTTGTGTCCGCACAGTTGAATACACGGTGTACGGATCTATTGTCTGCGCTCGACTTAACTTTTCGAAAATAGTTTGTTTATTATATAATTCACTTATATTTCACACAAAAATAAGAGATCAACGACACAATTGTTGTGTGTATAATAATGTGCTTTAGTCTTCATATTTTGTTACGATTTTTCTATTATTAAGCAATATTTTCCAATTGTTATGTAACATAATTTTTATGCAATTTGCAGACAGTATTTCATCCATATTTTGTATGCACTTCCGATGAGTTGTTCAAACTGTGTGGATTAAAATGAACTGAATGATATTATTGTACCAATGATGCCTGGTTTATGTATGTATAACCAATAATTTATCTTTAATATAATTGAATATCCTTTTGTTACCATGCAATTGTAACTAGAGATTCTTTCTCCGTAAGTTCCCATTTAAAAAAGGTTTTAAAAACCTAAATGATTGGGACACATTCATCATGTGCATATGGATAGTCTTCTATGATCTTAAAGCCCAAATACAGTTTTGGTAACGATTATGAAATGTAAATTTTACGGGATGTTTATCATGACATATGTATCTTAGACACATTTCAAGACCAAAGCATATTATTTGCGAGCTGATTATTTTTGAAAATTTGAATTTGACCGTTAAACCATATTTAGCGCCCTCTCTTGGTAATAACAATATTTTGTTTGTTATCGGGCATAAGCAAGATTATTTCTGAGAATTGACAAAGGAATGATAAAAAGGAATACACGAAAATTAAATTCTGAAATTTTCACCGGATTGCACGAGAAGGTATCCTTTGTAGCGAAAGAAAATATTTAATAAGTGTCGGGGTACACGACGCTGAGATATTTTGGACATTTTAGCCTATAACTTTACCAAAACTCGTTCATTTTTCACACAATCTTTTGTGCAATATATTTATGATACTCTATTTCATTTCATTTAGATTTGAAGACAAAATCTGGAGACAAAAATATTCACTTTAACGAAAACTTTACTTGGGCTTTAAAAGATTGTTAGCAAGGTGAAGCATAACTCAAAAGGTTTCTAAATGTTTAAAATCAAAACTTTTGTTATGGTTACCCTTTAACATTAATTTCATATTCAAACATCGGCCTCAATTCTATTATTCTATTTTGAAATACTTTTGTTTATCATAATGATCTAAGATGTCCACAGTGGTAATTATGTACCATAACCGATGTGTTGAACCAATTCTGGAGTGATGATATGCATATTTTTTTAAATTAAATATGTTCAATTATGCCTTTAAGCCCCTGGTTAAAAGATATCAAATCGGGACTTGATATGTCAGGATTAGGAAATAATGAATGCATTGGATATGAACATCGATTGACCCTTACGAAATTCTGATATTCGTGTCCATCTCGTGAAATATTGGAATACAGATAATTATTCAATCTCCACGTAAATTTGATACGCAGATCTCAAGGCAGCGTAACCTTTAAGAGCATAGAAAATACACACATTGAAACCAACATTATAAGATTTCGGTTGTCTACCCGATTCTGAGGGCGTTTTCAATATTCTCATTCAAAATCGGTACATTATTCTATTTGAGTAAATTGAGCAGGAGACGCTACTCGTAAATGACAATTTCATGTAAAGTAAATTTCTCTTCATAATGCGGAAATACACCTAAACCTTATGGTGACGATTGACACAATTCTGGAAAATATATCAAGGACTCTGAAGAAATGTCGGTATTTTCCAAAATAATCTATCCAGTTATCATTAATATTGATATCCTTGTGACTGTTTAATGAACACAAATGGGTGAAGAGATTGTTTCATAACATTTTGATAACGACTGTGAAGAAAATCACAAAAGCATGCCAGTAATGAGTGGACCATAATTCGGCCTGATATTGAGACTGACTTGTTGGCAAAGAGGGGGTTTGAACCTTTTCTGAATTTCACAGTGACTGTTAATGATTACATGATTATTTTGTCTTCTCCCATGTTAACATCAGTGTATAAAAACTGCAAGAAACTTGAGAGATGAAACTAATAAATGAGGATACACTCCGTTATCAGACAATGAAATTCTTGATGTGTATAGTTGTGTTTTGTACATTTCCTTACTATTTTCATCTGGATTGAAGATTCTGTGTGCCATATTTTGTATTCAATGTAGAATTCAGGACATCTAAATTACGAAAAAAAAATAAATATTACGCCCTCTCGATCTGAAGAACTGACAGGCAAGCGTACAAAATTGGGGGATGCTCAGCTCTAAAATTTTGTCCCCCTCTTGGCAATTTTCAACTCATTTAACCAAAAAAAAAATTAAAAAATGGCGCCCTTTAATACTAGCTCTTCCCTGGTACTCGGATTCAGCCCCCAACCTGCAAGCATATCCATTTTGTTAGGTGGTCCTCAAGTCATTTTGAGCTGGTTAAATCCAACTGAAAATTAAGTTAAACATTTCAACCACTTACATGTAAAACTTTAGAAACTTTCCTTTTAAAGCAACTTAAAGCAAATCAGGTACAGAAGTTGGCGATTGATTGTAAACTTGGTTTATGTTACAGGAAGCAGAAGTTTATACGCTAAGCATACACATCATCTCAGTAAAATTTTCCTGATTCCTATCATTCCGACACTTTAGAAATTTGAATTAGCTCGATGTGTATTGACAACAAAATCATTCTTTTTAAGGGCCGATGAATTTAGAAGCACAAACCAATCATCCAGAGGTCAATTTCTAGAGATTGTCATCGCGAATTTCCGAAAAGGAAAGCCACAGGAAATGGTGTTGAGAGCATGTAAACATGTTGTATACACACTTGCATTAAATGGATAATATTTAGCCTCATAGAAATCTGCTATGGAAAATGTAAAATAATGTGAAACGAATATAAAAATCTCCTTAAAAAGATAAAAATCTGTTTTGGTGATTACATATTTTTCATTTAGCCAACATACAACAAAAGAAATAGAATGAGTGAATGAGACATTCTCTTTGCATTCAGTGGAAGAATCGTGGTGAAGTGGTTCTGACCCTCTCCTTTCTACCAGACTGTTGTGGGTTCGAGTCCCACCATGATGTAAACTTCCTTCTGCAAGAAATTCATCCACATTGTACTGCACTCAACCCAGGTGAGGTTATCCCTTGATATGCCTTTCTGGAGACAGCTATAGTCTGGATGATAAAAAAGTATCTTGAACGCTCTACATATCATAGTGGATACGTGCGCTCTAATTTTTGTAATGTATTATTATCATCTTTATTTAGTATAATAACATTGCAAATGTAAGACGAAAGACAGAAGCATAATTGATTGTAACTATATTTGAGCCCCCTTCGAATAGAAGATTGTCTGTCAGGAAATGTTTCGCCGTGTTACTAATCTCCCTGTATTACCGGTGGCGTCAACGTTCTGATCTTACAAATTGTCGGCTACTGATTGGGATTAGAAACAAGGAGAGAACGTTATATTTTGATCGCATATTGCCTCTGAACTTAAAAGCCTACTCACACCTTTGCGTTTTACCCTGCGTCAGTCTAGCGTCTTTTGAAAACTAACAACCCCGAGCGCATTGTATACGCTGATCAGACGTGGACCGACGTTCTGCTTGCGCTAAATGAGCGTAGTGTCAGTCTATACCGTCTGATCCGAACGTGGTGTGCGTGCAGGGAGCATTTTTAATTTGAAAGAACGGTGGCCGACGAAGTCTAAAAACGCAAAGGTGTGACTCGGCCTTTAAACATTGTCGGCTACTGGACGGGATTAGAAACAAGAAGAGAAAGCCATATTTTGATCGTATATTGCCAGTGAACTTTAAAGCCGACTCACACTTTTGCGTTTTTACTCTGCGTCGGCCCATGTGGCGATTTTAAAAATTGAAAGTGCTTCCTTGGCTCATTGTTTCATCAAATCGTTCTTAAAGTCATGCACGACTTTAAAAAAAGACTGGATTGCGTTAAAGAGTGTAATGCGCATCACTTTTGATCACTCAGCACAAGAACTGATACAAGTCGTGCGTAAAGTCGTGCGTAAAGTCGTTCTTAAAGTATTTCGTAACTTGGTGAAACGCCGCACCGGACGCACAAAGACGCACGTCATACCATGGACTGACGCTCGGCGTACGCTCCTTGAGCGCAAGCCGAACGTCTGATCAGCATAAATGTGTGCTTGGGGAGCCTTTTTAATTTGCAAAACGCTGGGCTGACGCACGCTAAAAGTGCAAAGTTGTGAGTCGGCCTTTGGGAAGGATGATGATCAGATGGGTTTAAAGAGATTGCATTGTTTTTGCTAGTCATGGTCAAAATCGTTACAATGGCATTAAAACGCTATTATCTATTATCGATTTCCCTCAAATCCATTGTTCAAAAATCGGAACCAGTAATAATGCGATTAAAAAGTACTGATACATTTCAGCACATCGTTAGTATTTTTACGAAGTGATGGTTGGCAGGGTAATGTTGTATGCAACCAGTTTAAATTTCTTTCAAACATGTATTTGTATTGGATTAACATGTACATGTATTTTGATTTTGATGCAATTTATGAAAAAGAAAAGGAAATTGTAAAATTGGCTTACAGAATGAATAGAAAACAAACCTGACATGACGTCACATTTTTCGTCAAACTTGATTCTGTCAATTATGGAATATATTACCAAAATTGTTGGAAATCAATAACTTTTGAGCGGGTTATCAGATTTTTCATAGGTTTTTTTTCGTTACGTTTTTCCAGGAGCGAATAGAATGACCTCCAGTTGCTAGCCATGGAGGTGAAAACAAATTAGAAGACACTTTAGCTAATGAATTAAGCCACTGGACCGGGGGAGTGTAATCTCCTATGAACCTGGTCTGCCACTGGTTGTACCTGATACACATTTCCCTAAATTGAGGGATCACGAAACACCTCCAAACGACTCAGTTCTATCATTTTTTTTTTCTGAGATTTTGTTTTCATGTATTTTCATCCCTCTGGCATGATACACTTTTTTAATTGTTTTTAATTGAATGTGAGCTTATGTGAGATATTTTATATGATATGTGTTTGTGCGTGCGTGTGTTTGTGTGATAGAGAGAGGGGGATAACATAATTATATGGGAATACTTAGTGTATTACGCAGGTGCATTTTATGTATGATCGTGTGCATGTCATAGTGGGTGTGTGCGTGTGCGGGTGTGGTTAGGTGTGCGTGAGTCTCTCAGTGTGTGTGTTAATGTACAATCTGGCAATCTGGTTTGTAAATTTTGTGTACGTAATCGAATGCATGCGTGTATGTGTGTGCGTGTGCGTGTGCTCATTTGTTTGACTAGGTTTGGGTGTGTGTGTTCATGCGCATGTGTGTATGATACGGTGTGTGCGTTTATGTGTGTTGCTGTAGGTAAATGTGCATTGATAGGCTGGTTTGTAAATGTTGGTTATACGTTCGTGTGCATGTGGGTGTATATGTGTAAAAACAAAATGCAATGCATTGCGAGGGAACGAATAGACGAATCAAAAAGACAAAATCACGAAAAGCAAGTACACTCGAATAGATTTTCTGGACGCTCATAATTTATAAAAATGCATAATTACAAAAAAAATCTCACAATTTAGGAGAGTTACTCTTAGTCGGTTACCATGACAACAATATGCTGCGTGAAACCGCGTATGTCTTCATCATTTCATAAAAGCAAGTTGATGTAGCAGGTCCTGCTCTTACATACAATAAAACTTTGGTGTGAATAACATCGAATTTTGTGGAACTTTTCTATCACCAGATGTGAATTAATCAATATTTAAAAATAGTAAATACAACTAACCCATTGACAACGGGAACTGGGTTGTCCCTACACAAAATCTATGGAAACTAGAGAATCTCGTAGTCAACGGGCTAACAACAGATCAACCTGAAGGCTGACTCACACCTTTGCGTTTTTAGCCAGCGACGGCCCCGCGTCTTTGAAAATTAAAAACGCTCCCTTGACGCACAATACGGAGCTTTAGCATACAAAACGGTAGGGCCGATCAGGACGTTATTTCTCAAGCGCGGGATAATGTAGTGGGCCGCTAAGGTTGATAACGCCCGCTAGATTATCCCGCGCTTGATAAATAACGTCCTGACTGTCCTACCGTATTGTTAGCTAAAGCTCCGTAATGACGCAGGTCGTACGGTGGATTGACGTTAGGCGTACGCTCCTTGAGCGGATCGAAGCCGAACATCAGTCCACATTCTGATCAGCGTATACTGTGCGCTCGGGAAGCCTTTTTGATTGTCAAAAACGGTAGACCGACGCAGGCGAAAAACGCAAATGTGTGAATCGGCCTATAGACAACCCCATTCCCAAGAACACAATGCGAGCCCTTCCTGTAGATGACTGGTGACATTTCCCTACTTAGTGGATGATCTATCAGGCGCACCTGTTGCAAGGGCCAGTCTTGGTCCAGTTGAATTAACAGCCATAATCTATATACGAAGACGCCACCGCGAATATTGTGCCCAGATTATAAACTTTACCTCTCTATCTTTCGTTTTGTTTCAATGCAGCTGTTAAACGAATATTGACCGCCAAACAACATGGACAAAAGATATTAGTGATTTAAGAAACAAATTTATGACAATGGATCTATAGATAAATAGTTTTAAGTGACTATTTTCTTGCAATGGGTTGTAATTTATTAATTAATTAATTAATTTATTTATGTATTGATCAATATTTTGGCAGGATGTCCTCACAACAAGATGTAAGTACCACGAGGGGTCCTGCATGAGAAAAAGTACATGAACATTACAATAACAAAACTCGGCGATTAAATTAAAGAGGAAGCCAGAGGGAGAAGGGAACAACAACAACAACGAAAAACATACCGAATTATGAAATATATTTGTAGTTCGACTTTGGATTTTAAGCTCTTGTTTTAAAAGTTCTCCTGTAAAATGGTCTGTATGCGGTAAAGACCGATGCGCACATTTCTGTATTTATCCTGCGTTGGCCCAGGGTTTTCGAAAATGAAAAAAAAACCGCTCCCTGGACGAACAAAGACGCAGAGGCGATGCACTGACGTTTGGCGGGGGATCCTTGAGCGCAAACCGAACGTCAGTCAACCGTCTGATCAGCATATAGGCCTACTGTGTGCTCAGGGAAAATTGTTTATCAATAAGAACGCTGGACTGACGGAGACTAAAACCCCAAAGATGTAAGTCGGCATAAACACTTTGAATTGTTGCTGTATGGGGATTGCTTTGTCTTCGTGCAAAGACATTAATTAGTTTTTGTGGAATTGCAAAATTCCACCCAAATTTGAACATCTTTACACAACTTTTGATTAAAATACATCCTTATAATTACACTTGAAATGCAAAAAAAAAGAGCAATGCACACGTGGAGATAGTTTTGTGGACAATTATCCTGCCCAGTGTTGGGTAAACTTTTTGCCCAAATTTCCAAGAGTGCATACTTCCAAAAGAGGATTATTTTTTCTGTAAATTAACTGAAACCCGATTGCAATCAAATCGACTCATTCATACTGCTATTGAAAATTGGAACCAGACTGCGCAACAATGTAAATCTGGTGATTTTTTTACACATTTCAACGGGTGAGGATTGTGACACAATTAATTTGTCGAAAATCTCTTTAGCTCTATTCGAATTCCAGCTATGGCGTTAATTTCTTTCAGCAAGAAATTCATCCACAGTATACTGCATTCAACCCAGGTGAGGTGAATGGGAACCTGGCAGGTATGGTTATTCCTTGAAATGCCAAGTGTGTTGGTGTACGCTGGGCATAAGCCTGGGTAACAATAATGTAAAGCGCTATGAGCATTCAGTAGAGTGGGCACGTGCGCTATATAATAATACTAATAATACTAATAAATGCAATTTATATAGCGCACGAATCCACTCTGCGGAGTGTTCAATGCGCTTTACATTAGTATTACCCTGGCTTTAGCCCGGCAGCCATCCGCGTCGCACGTGGCATTGCAAGGAATAAATATTTCTGCCAGGTACCCATTCACCTCACCTGGGTTGAGTGCAGCACAATGTGGATGAATTTCTTGCTGAAGAATATTGACGCCATGGGTAGGATTCGAACCTACGACCCTCTAGTTGAAAGGCGAGAGTCACGACCACTACACCACAACGCCTCCACGCTGCATTATTATCATCATCATCATTTGGCGTTTTACGCTTTATTCCCCACTCATTTTCTTTCAGGGGTCTGGGCATCAAAAGGACAGTTGTTTTTATTGATGAATGCAGAGTCATCATAACGCACTATTTGTCATAAAGCAGCAGGATAGATAATAGGCGGGACTACACTTGAGGATGCAGTGCTTAATGTATGGCGGAAATAGGAGGCGATAAACGCCCCAGGCATGCCAAGACAGATCTCATGAAGCTCAAACCTGCTTTTATTTTGTCTGAATTTACTCCAAACCAGCTGAGTCACGTGTTTATTATGTGTATTTTTTATTGCTTGTTTATATATATATATATCTTTGCGCATACCCTATCAAGATTTTTCTAAATTTCTTTCACTTTTGTTTATACTTCCAAATAAGAGTTTCCAGGAGGAAACTTCCATTTTTTACTTTTTCATCATAGTGTTCTATTTCCATTTCGCCCCCAAATGATATAAAAATAAATAATTACACAAATAATTCTGTATAGCTCTTAATAATTCCACTTTCAAAACCGCCGTTAGTACATGTAATATTCGCGTCTGAAACGTTTAAAAAGGTACATACAATGAGAAATGGGAAATTCTGTACCTTTAAGGGTGCAAAATAATGCAACAGTATATGGGCACAGTTTCGGGCACAGTATTGCACTTTTGATTATGTGAACTTGATGTCTTCTAAATTCCATTTGTCGGTCGAAAGCAGCGCCCATTTTAAAAGGTAGAACGCCTTACGCGGGCTCGTATCCCACTGCTGCCGCGTTTTATTCATTTTTTTTTACATTGCATCCTGTGCAATGGTGTCATATTGCATTCAAAAGGGTTCCAAATGTTGGAAGGCAGAAAATTGCATATATTTTGTGCCGCAGAGTTATACATTTGAATATATAGATATATATATCTTACGTAATATTTGCTTCATGACGTTGCATCTTTTTCAGTTTTTTCAGTTTTTTTCAGTTTTCAGCATATAATGTACTACCCATGCGACTCAAAAGTGTGAGAAGACTTGATATCTGACATTGAGACTTTTATAAAGGTTTCAGAATGAAAGACTGCTGCTAAATAGGTGCCCGATCTTTACAGTCATCGTTCTACCTATGACTAACTAACCGTAAATTGTATGTGATTGGCAGGGTAGTTAGCTGTGTCATCTGTTCGCAAAAGTTCATTCAAATGTCACTCATAACAGGTCTGACAACCGTATTATTCTAAAAATCAATACAATTGCATTTGTCATGACTAAGTGAAAAAATGGATTTTGGTCAACAGGCGTTTGACCATGATGGCCTAGATTTTTAACTCTCATTCACATACATAAAAAGCATTACCTAAAACCAACTAGAGTTTAAACTCTTTTAAACGCCCAATCGATCTGTTTTATAGTTCATACGAGCAAAATACGCGTGGGCTGGGCCATGTTTGGTTAGCGATGAATTCGTTATATCAATTAGTCAGGGGTGCATGCTTCACCGTTGGGGGAGGGGGGCAGAGCTAGGGGCACCAAATTTGTGGTAAAAAGGCACCAATATCGCTTAGAGGGGCTCCAAATTGGAGGTGAAGCTTTTTGTTTTGCCAGTGAGTCTAGATCAGCCCCCCTCGAGGAGCCAAATTTAACTTGAGGACCTTTTTTTTTTATGTATGGCCTGTAAGCCCAGCTCAGCCAACCGATGGAGTCAATTTTTTTTTTTTTTNGAGACATTTCGCTGAGAGGGGCGCTAACAGTCGAGCCCCCATCCCCCGGGTCTCAAAATTCTGGATGCGCGCACGGGGTGTGTAGGAATACATGATCCACTAAAATTATTTCAAGACTTTTCTTATCATTTTACAGGTGCAATTTCCTCTCTGCAACCAATAGGCGGGTTTACTAATAGGTGCAACTTTTATGAGTTACATTGTTCTTTCTTAAAAACTCGATGGCTTGTCCGAGGCTTGCCCGAAATGGCTACAAGCAAAGTATGCAAACTGGATTCCAATTATTGTAGTTCAATTCCTCAACCTATCTGAGGAATACCACCTAACAAGGCCTTGTCTTTTCCGTTAAGCTAAAATGTGTGTCATGGATATTATTTGTTTCATTTGATTGAATATCAAGGAATTTCAAGTGAATAGTTTTCAAGAGAGTGATATTTTTTTGGCGTAATGGGCATGACAATTTTGTGGAATTGCACATTTCATTCGGTAATAATTTGTTATTAGAAGATGTGGAATCGGTTGACCTTTCAAAAATATATTCCAAATATTAAATGAATATTTTCACGTGATTATGATAATATTTCCCTCTAAATGTAAACAAGGTCTAATCAGCACCCAAATGAGGCTAACTAAAAACCAATTCGGAGAAATACTAGTAATCCTCATCAAGCTGTAATGACGGTTAGGGATTTACAAAAGCTTTGGATCTTTGAGACTTCAAATCTAAAAACACTCGTGCTTGAATTCCCTAACGATAGGATGAACGTCGATACCAAAACAAGATTAGAGAGCTTCGAATATTTTGTATTTTTCAATAATTCAGCAAGACATAACTTTCTCAATCTCAAGCAAGCTATGTGAGGAGAAAGATTATATATGTTTTTTTTTAAATCATAAATCAGCGATTTATATAGATACTATGGAAGCTAAACATTCAATTCTAAGAATCCAAATAGTCAGATCATTTGTGTCTGTATAAATACATCCGAATAAAATAAATAAATAGATAAAATAATCATAATCCAAATTCAAGCTAAATGGTCGAAGGACAGTCATACAAACAGACTGATCCCACCCTGCTCTAAAATCACATCAACAAAATTGTTATTATTAATGTCATATTCTGTTTGAAATCTTATTGTTGAATGTTTTTTTTTCTCCCAATCCCAATGTACAAATTCATTTATTAAGCAAAAGATAAATTCATAGTTCGAATTTGAATAATGTAGTTTGGCAGAAGGGTGGAATCTGCCAGTAGGCGTTGTATACTGCCCCATTACTCTGATGTTGGTATTAATTACACTGGTCAACAAAATTTTACTTTTTGAAAGTTGTCTGCGATTTTTTAGCTGATTTAGGGTGAATCTGATGCGCTGAATCAAAAAATCACATCGGTTTTGTCCCATCAGGTCAAGTTTTCGAGCTATCCCCACATGTTGTTTTTTACGTTTTTGTTCACATGTACACCTTTTGGAAGGTGTTGATGGAATAAAGTGACATGGCAGATGAATATTTTGGTTCGAAATGATTATACTGATAGGAAGAAATATTAAAATCACATAATAATGGGTAATTTTGCTGAAAATGGCTCAGTTTGAAGCCATGAAACCTCAAAATCCTCTAAAAATTCGGATGAAGCCCTCATATGGTTATTTTTGGAAAATTAGAGGATTAGACCAGCCAAAATATTTATTTTTGAACAGCAGAACAAAAATCTAGTAAAAAAGATCCAAAAATTTTAAGGAAAATTTGAGAGGTAAAGAGAAAATGCAGAATTTTTAATAATATAAAAAAATTTGAAAATAATGCCAAAATCACTATACAAATCTTCAAATTTGGTGACACTGGTGATAAGATAATGGCTCGTTCACCATTTATCCTTTATCCATGGATGAGAATAAATACCTATGATTTAAAAAAAACTCAGAATGTTCAGATTTTTAAAGAAATTTAACAAACATTTTAATATTTTCATTTTTATGAAACTGAATAATAGCTCATGTACAAAAACAATTGAATTTCATACGATTTTATCATTTTAATTAATAGATTGTCATAAATATAAATATATATATTCATAATTTTCTTATATTAACATGATAACATGGTACATCTGGTAATAAAAGGTGTCACAGAGGTTGCCAATTGGTCTATAATGGTGTTTATTATTTTCATCATTTTTTAATTATAAATTCATAATTTTTACAAATTCTGTTCGTTTTTCCTCAATTTTTTTTTGTTTTGTTTATCTAATTCATATTCTTATGTTGAAAAATAAGTATTTTGGCTGGTCTTCCAGTTCAGTTTTTGTCCAATAACATTATACTTTGCCCAATCCAATTTTTTGAGGATTTTAAGGTTTCACAGCTTCAAACTGAGGGATTTTCAACATAATTACCAGAAAATATTGGGCCTGAATATTTATTGACATTAGTATAATCATTTCTAACAAAAAAAAAAAATTTTCCATGACATTTCAGCCCACCAAACCCTTTAAAAGTGCTCAACACATGCATTAAAGTGTAAAAACATAAAAAACAACATGTGGGGATAGCTCGGAAACTTGACCTGATTGAGCAAAACCAACGTGATTTTTGGATTCATCACCTCGGATTCACTCTAAATCAGCAAAGCAATCGCAGACAACTTTTTTGCTGTTGACCAGTGTTATTATTGTACAAGCCTTTCAAAAAAAAAAAAAAAAGCCTGGACTCCAAAGCAAACATTGATCATATTTATCACCCTCTTTATAGGCCTACATAAGGTCTCCAAGATTTGTTTGTATTTATAGATCGAATGTAGATACGGTAGTGTAGTTTGGTAGCAGGATGGAATCAGCCTGTACTCTGACGTCGGTAGTAATTCTTATTGTGCATGCCTTTCCAAAAAGCTTGAACTCCAAGGAAAACGTTTCTCATATAGGTCCTATATCACCCTCTGTATAGGCCTACAGAAGGTCTACATGTAAAACATGGACCTGCCATTTATTTTTAGACAAGTTTAATTGGGTCTGGCAGGTTGTCGGTATACTGAACTTCTCATATCGCATTACACATACAGGCAGAGTGTCTTCCTGCAAAACACGGTCACAACACAGGGGCGGGACCAGAACATTTTTCAATAGGGGTGGGAGATGATAATGTGACTCGGTATAAAGAGATCTGATATAATAAAATTCCTGATATAAAGAGGTAAAAATCTGGTCCCAGTTCATTATAATTCATTGTTATATGACCCTGGCATAGATTACTGCTATACCAAGGTATTTTTGATGGTCCGAAGCACCTCGTTATACTGAGTTCCACTGTAAAACAGAACAGAGAAAGAAAAAATTGTTCACTTCCAAAAAAAGGGACTATGTATAGATAGATAATTATGTGAATGAATAAATGTAAACACACATGAAGAAATTGTGTCAAAAGAAGTTGGTATCACCCGTGATCCTCAGGGGACAATGGCACAAAATGGTATAAGCTATCCTTTAGTTGCGAAGACGGAAATCTTATCTTTTTGTGACACCTCATGAAACGTTTGCGTTTATGCTATGAGTGTGGTATGACAAGTTAAGACCTTTAGCAAAAAGAGGATATCGAAGACCATTTTCTGCATTTGGCCCCTGGATCAGCCCTCGGAGTGTCTTCCTGTGAAAGACGGTCAGGAACTGATAGGTATGACCTCGACAACCGTGATTTCGACTTCATCAAGCTGTAGCTGCTGATAGTCGACCAACCATGAATAACAACAACAATAACAATAACTAATTGACTAAAAGGGAGGGGATCTGGTCCCCTTGTGACCTCTGGATACACCCTTGGAGCATCTTCCTGTGAAACACGGTCAGGAACCGATAGTTATGACCTCGACAACTGTGTTCTCGGCTTCCTGAAGTTGCTAGAGGTATAGCTGCCGATGGCCTATACAACCATGAATAACAACAACAACAACAGCAAAGCATAAAAATAATAATAATTATAGATTGTCCAAAAGGGAGGGGGTTCAGTCTGCTCATGACCCCCTGAATCAGCTCTCGGAGTGTCTTCCTGTAAATGACTTCGTCAACTGTGACCTCTACTTCCTGGGGCCAATTGCATGAAATAGTCTGAGCTATCCTCTTCATGCTAAGGCATCTGAAGTTGTTGTGCCACCCTCTTAACATAGTCGTATCAACGCAAATGTATATGTTACAAGCGTGGCACAAGAAGCCGAGACGTCTTAGCAAGAAGAGGATAGCTAAGACCATTTCGAGCAATCCGGCCCTGGAGATGATATATGTACCTGCTGATGTCCTAACAAGCACCAATAACAACAAAAATGATAACAAATTGTCCAAGAGGGAGGGGTACGGGAGGGGTCCCCTCATGACCCCCGCCTCCCCCTGGATCTACCCTTGGAGTGGCTTCCTATAAAACACGGTCCGAAACCAATAGCTATGACCTCGACTTCCTGAAGATGAAAGAGGTAGCTGCTAATGTCCTAACAACCATCAATAGCAACAATAGCAGCAAAAACAAAAAAACAACAACACCACAATGATAATACTAATAATTGAATTGACCAGAAGGGAGAGGTTTGGCCCCTTTATGAACCCCTTGGATCTTCCCTTGGAGTGTCTTCCTCTAAAACACGGTCAGAGATATCTACTCTGACCTCGACAGTTAGCACCGTCTTAGGTCATCGATCCAGTCATACTTCCGCTCCCCTTACTTCTTCCCCTGGGTCTCGATGACTGCTGAAGATCTGGCTTGCAAGGGTATCGAAAGACCTTCTCTACCCAAAGATCATACACACTAGACTTGAACGGAGAGGGAGGGAGTTGCACCCCTAACGGTTCATTGGATCTGCCTGCATGGAGCAGACAACTATTATCAAAACAGTCAGCTCCATCTTAGGTCATTTGTCAATACAGTCATACTTCCACGTCCCCAACTTCCTTCCCCGGGTCTCGGTGACGACTGAAGATTTGGCTTACACGGGTCTCGAAAGACCTTCTCAACCCAATGAATACACACTCTAAAACCAACATATGGGGTCGCTGAATCAATGACCTCTGGTCCCGCCAATATGAAAAAGGCTGCTCTGACCTTGACAGCCAGCACCATCTCAGGTCATCGATCCAGTCATGCAAGTTCCCTCTTCCCTCCTGACTCTGATGGGCGTTGTAAGTCCCAGTCACATAGAACCCCGGGAGCAACACAATTGAACATGACTCCTTGTCAAGTAATGTTCTGATTAACGGCATTCTGCCCCTTGAGCAATGAGGGACACAAAACTCAGATCACAAAGGACTCAACTGAACTACGAAGGGTGATGAATCGTGTTGCGTCCGGGCTTCTATGTGACTGGAGCTGTAACACGGTTTCTAATCCATGAACAGATGAAGGAATTTAAACTTTAAAATTAGCAAAGGGCAATTCCACGGTAACGGAAGGACATTCGGACAAAAAATTGAAAGTTTAAACAAGAACAACAAGAAAACTAGTGGTGGAAGAACATTTCAAACCTGGTAATAGTAAGGCTAGAACGAATTTCTTTGATTTCCACTGATTTATTTGTTAAATATTCTTTTCAGTATTAAGATATGCATATTAATGAGGTCGGTAACGGATCACAAAGGACTCAACTGAACTAAGAATGGTGATAAATCGTGTTGCTTCCGGGTTTCTATGTGACTGGAGCTGTAGCACGGTTTCTAATCCATGAACAGATGAAGGAATTTAAACTTTAAAAACTTGCAAAGTTGGTTGTTGACCCTCTGCCCCCTACAGGATCCGTTTTTACAGGTGATAGCTATATAGACATTCAGCGCCATCTTAGGTCATCGGTCCAGTCATACTTCCGCTCCCCTTACTTCCTTGCCTAGGCTGTTGAATATTTGGTTTACATGGTGTTGAGGGACTGTACCTATATCCCAGGAATATAAAGTAAAAACACAATATTTGATAGGCAATTTAGCCAGTGATTCAAATTATACGATTATATAGATCTTTGAATCGTTGATTTGCTTAGAAATTGGATGGGAAAACCTTAAATATTGTCGAATTTTTATCAACATGCATTCAAAAGGGGGATATTACAATATAATTTTTCTTTGGTGTATATAGAAAATTCGAATAAACAAAAATAATAACTCGGTCGATTTCTTTATGGGAATTTGCAGGTTCAATTCAGAGATATTTTTAAGAGATGAAATCCAGCGTTTGTGATATGTTTACGCCATGCCAAGAGATTGCATATCCGATTAATATCAACTTTGTTTTTGAGTAGGCAACAGAAAATCTGTAACTTGTTTTGAGTAGGCGATATCTGTGATATTAATATCCAGGGTGTATTGGTGAATATAGATCTATGGGATTTAGACAGGCCTCTTTGAACAGCCCAAATATGTTTCCTTGAAAATAAGCCTCCCTGACAGGACATTTTGAAAATGAGAAATTGTATGTCAAGATGTATTGGGTTGTTTGATTGATTGATTGATTGATTGATCGATTGATTAATTGATTGATTGATTATTTAACTGATTCAATTTTTTCTTTAGCATGAAAACGCTCTATTTGAAGACATAACACAATTATTGTTGCCAGTAGGTCATATAAGAATAAACAGGAAAAGGATTGAAAATAACTTAAAATTGTTCTGTGAACCTTACTACTGGACGCTCATCTGTTTAAAAAAAATGTGTTACCGGTACCTTAAACAGCGGAGTTACATTTATGTTTCCTTGATTTAAGCATTGATTAAATTAGTCTTTCAAAGGTTGCGTTCACAACAATTTTGAAATTGATAACGATGACGAAGATGATGATGATGACGTTAATAATAATTATAATAAAAATTAGTAATAATTCTTTTAAAACTAATAACACTGAAAATAGCAATAACCATGATAACGATGACAATATAAAAAGAATGATTAATCATTAGTACATTTATGATAATCATCATACTAATAACCTAGATTTTTTACAGTCACAAATTAAACAGTTTTCGACACATACAAAGAGCGCACAATGGAAAAATAATTATGGAAACCAAGGACCGAAGGCAAAGAAGGATAAAAGTGATTAAGATGGATGCTAGGGTTCGTAGAGAAGTGGCTATTTATAGACAAATTCTCTGCTTGGTTACTCGTTCATCTGAAATACATCTGAGGAAGAATGGGTTTAATTGTTTTTCCAGCACTTCCACGGCTGATGAAGTTCAAGTTGTTATTGTGATAGTATACCATGCTTAAAGGTCCACTATTATGAAAATACAAGTTGATCTGTATTGATGTATTATACCATTATCAATACCCTTTTTACTGAAAGAGAGTCCAAATGTGTTTCATATATTTTATAATATTTTTTCTTCATCTTTATGTTGGCTTAGTTGGGAACGCCCCTACAAATTTCTTTCCAATGTCAATCCTGTTGTGACATCACACAAGTCAAGTTTGTTCACCTTTCTAGATCATGTTTCAGAGCTGGTTCTGTAAATAACAAAAGGAAATATGTGGATCAATGCAGGTCTTTAAATTCAGGTAATTGTGCATTCTAATTCCCTTTCATGGGCAATCACCTGAATTGAAATCCCTGCATTGATCTACATATTTCCTTTTGTTATTTACAGAACCAGCTCTGAAACATGATTTAGAAAGGTGAACAAACTTGACTTGTGTGATGTCACAACATGATTGACATTTGAAAGAAATTTTTAGGGGCGTTCCCAGCTAAGCCAACATGAAAATGAAGAAAAAATATTATAAATATATGAAACACATTTGGACTCTGTTTCAGTGAAAAGGGTATTGATAATGGTATAATACATCAATACAGATCAACTTGTATTTTCATAATAGTATCCCTTTAAAGGTACAGAGTAGTTATGGTAAGTATGCAGATTTTAATGTGAAACCAGCTGATATATTCACAAGTTACTTTTTAACGAAAATAGATATATATATATATACATATTAGTAGATATTTGGACACGTACATAGATATAAGTATGTACGAAATTCGGAGAAGATTTTCTGGCTTATTTAATTCTGAAAATGCCAATAAACCGTTATTTCTGCGGAGCGCTAGACGAATGGACCGTCAGCGGACCTGGAAAGTGAATGAAACTTCCAATGGTGTTGTGTGTGGCGTGTGAAATGCATCGATGTTTGCACGTGGGAAGATGTCCTGTTCAAGAAAGCGACGCACGTCGTCAATTTTGTTTCTTGACGATTGATACATTTCTTTTAATTACTTTAATTTGTGTATTATGCTCATTTCAAAATATACAAAAAATATACATATACGTCGAACAAAGTATCATACATAAAGTGAATAATTATTAATTGCGATAACTATAATTACGGTGGAAATTACTTTAAATTGCCAACGTATATCCAGTGTGCTTCAAATCTATATCATTGTCCATACATATGTGCAAAATACAGGGGATATATGCTTGACTAACGATATCATGTGCGTTCGTTGCACGACATCAGAACGAATTCAGCGTTACCCCAATGTGTCTTCTTCAAATTTCTGCATATGACGGGAAAATAAATATAGTTTTTCGCGATGGCCATAATTTGGCTAGCTTCACGAATATGAAACGTTTCCTTTAACGTGCCTGCAACCTAGCATCATAATGTGCGATTTGTATCAGAAAAGTCCTGGGAATATCCCTCAATTTGTTGCGTTGTACAATATACTGTAGACTGTTGAATAGATGGTATGCTACGTTGAAATTATCTTCACAGATATTAGTGATGAACTCGATATTACATGGGCCTCTCCTGTTTCCCTTTTTAGCGCCTTAAATTCATTTTGCCCCCTTTGGCCCATTTGATCGATTCGGCTCGTCTAAAGAGAAAAAAATGGAGGTGGCGGAGAAATAGTAAATGAAAGAGAGAGGATAAGGAAGGATGGGTGGGTGGGAGAGGTAGAGGTAGAGGTAGAGGTATAGAGAGAGAGGTAGAGGTAGAGAGAGGTAGAGGTAGAGAGAGATGGAGAGAGAGAAGAGATGAAAAAAAGGGAGGGGTATAATTTGATGCTGTCACATTGATGAATATATTTTCCGTCGTATAAAACTGATTGTAGAGAGAGAAAGGAGGCTTATACACTGGCGAAATCAAATGAAAGTGTATAATAAAAACAATCCATCTATCTATTTCCTATATCTTAATGTTTCAATTCATAAAACTGCTCTTAATTATTTTGATTATTTTGATTATATTGATTTATACGGAACATCCATCATCATACAAACTTTCATCTTTAGAGGAAACGTATTTAATTAATTTGTGACGAGCACACTGCAACGGTATGAAAGTAAGGTACCATGCACGAATTGCATCATCATTATCATCATTGCATGATGAAGTATATCAGAATAAATATATTGAGACAAAATTACATTATTAAAACTAATATCTTTTAAGGTAACAAATGTTTAAAGTAAATTAAAAGAATATGTAAACAAATGTATTCGATATTTATTTATTTATCTTATTAATTTCATTTAACAATTCTAGGCTGTTCTTCAAGACAATGCTGTTCTTCAAGGTGGACAAATTGATATGATGACCTATCAAGTGAAAAAGTGGTATATAATTGAAAGACTAATTGATTATGAATAGATATAAAGTCGAATTAAAACATTAAGAAACAGACGGATAGATACATGGATGGATAAGCAATGCACCTTCTTCGAGTTTGTCAGCGTGCAAACCTCCAATTTCTTTAGACAATTGGCCTTCAATTTCAGCTGCGCTCAAAATGATAACCGTATTATCGAAACAAAAACGAATTATAAATCTGACCTTTTGTCCACATTATGCTGAACTCTCCGAGCCCTCTTCTTTGGAAATACCTGTTTTCATATTCTTATTTTGCTTTTTCATGGCGCAGCCGGCTTGCCCACTCAAATTAATGTCATGTGTTGCGCTAGTTAGTGCTGCGTCTAAAAACCACAAGTTCACATCGCATATGACTCACTCAGAATAATAACGTTCCCACAGCCATCAGAATCCGTTCTTACTATACGCGTTCGTGTTTTACGTGCAGAATGCGCAGTGGTTCGTATAATGCCAAGTTTATCTGCGGACGCCTGCGATGTTCCGTACAATTTTGCAGACATCGGAGCTTGCCGTGTTTGTGTTTACATTGTCAACGAATATTGAACAGTTTTTTTGTACTTGTCCTCGGAGGCAATCAAATTGTTGCTAATGTCCACAACCTCTTTGCATCAATCGCACGGAAATCGTGACACGACTGTAAAGTCATCGTGCGATGAGGGGAAAACTCTATAGACCGCGATCTTTCGGGTTAGAATTTATCAAGATTCACTCGAAAAGAAATCGTACAGCCAGCGGAGCATGCAAAATTGCACGAAATCCTACATCCTCGACACGGAGGCTAAGCGGACTCCGCGCGGTATTGGTTGAGATTTGTTTGCGGGCTAGCAAACATGAAGACAAAAACCCACCGCTGCGTTTATAACGAACGTCTCCCCAGTGTTCCTGAACTTGCTCGAGAGTCTGCGTGAACACAGAAATACGGAAGGAAGACACTTGACCGACGTTAAAGGCGATCGGCTAGCGCTTGACGTACGTACGTGTCGCGTCTTTCCGCTCCGTATTTCTTCATTCATGGAGCGTCTTTCAAAATTCACGAATGCTGGCCAGACGGTGGCTATGATAACCACGAATGTCAGTGTTTTTTTTTTCAATTTTGATGCAACTTGATAATGCTTTAGTTCAACAATAACAATCCACTCAGAAATACAAGCGCTATATAAATCATGTAAATGTTGTAATCATGGTAAATGTTATCATTATTCTCCATGGTGTGATTGAGCCTTCAACTAGTCATAGCTGCATGATCTGAAAATTTGAACTCGGTGAAACTGCGTTGAGTGGGAACGGCTCCATCGGGATGCCTCCGGTAAGGGAATCCTCGATTCACGTCTTGCTTATCACGGCACTGGATCAGCTGGCTGGAGCAAAAAAGGACCCCCCCCGGGAAATGTTAATATTTGTGAACTTTTAAAGGGGTTGGAATTTAGAAATGACTAGTGGCATTTTCGACAGTTTATTGCGGTATCAGGTTCGCGAAAATAAGCGTTATTAATCATTATTAGATGTTTTGGTGATGAGTGGAATGATCGAGCACAAATATAACGATGATATTCAGAACACGTCAAACCCATGAGGGATCTTTTTATCATTAATAAAGATTGTCATGAATTCTCTTTCCAATCAATTAATTGTACTAATTTGTCACAGATTGTTAGCTATCATAAAGCTGCAATAGAAGATAATCATGAACAAATCCCTCAATATTTCAGAAATCACTGAGTAATGGAAGTGGTAGAGAGAGAGAGAGAGGGAGATAGAGAGAGATGGGGGTGAGGTGGGGGAAGGATATTTACTCTTTTGTTATCTTCTGTGAGGGTGCATGATCAATGGAATAAACCTCGTGGGGCGGTAAAAAAAACTTTCGGCAAGTCGGAGAAAATAAATAACGGGGAGAAAGTCAACGCTACGATACAAGTTATATGAAATAGCCAGATACCGGTATAACATTGTTCTTAGTCAGAGCACGGAATTGTTACTTTAATAATTCCTTGGTAAAAGTGAAATGGTTGATTTAATCTTTCAACAACTTCTTCTCAAACAAAATGGGAGGGGACGGGTAGAAATTGTGGCGGAAACGGCGAGGTTGAGTAATTTTTGGCACCGAAGCCCTCGACACATGCGGTTCTCGGTGAACCCTTTGCCTGTTATACTACCTTGGCAAGAATATCGAGTCTCCGACAGGTGAAAGAGAGTTTAGGAAATAAGGGTGAGGAAAGAAAGGAACGAAGAGATGAATATATAGACTATATAGATAGATAGATAGATAGAAGTAGATATAGATAGATATTAATTTGTCACAAAATTCCAATCAAAATTAAAAGCTTAATCATATTAATTTACCAAAAAATCATAAGTAGAAATGACGGATTCATGAAGAATATGGAGGTGAAAGAGAGATAGGGGAGAGAGACATTGAGAAATAGAGAGAAAGAGTGAGAGAGAGGGGAGAGAGGGGAGAGATAGACGGAGAGGGAGAGAGAGAGAGAGAGAGGGAGAGAGAGAGAAGAGGGGAGATAGATATATAGAGAGAGGAGCAGAGGGAGAGAGAGAGAGATAGAAACGCACTGTCGAGTATATTTTTTTATTCACACAAACTCAGCTTGGCTAGCTGTTTGTCAGTATGTCTTTGTGGATATCTTTGCACCATTTGGACATATGCTTTATTGTGTATTCATTATGATCAATACTACAATACACTAATGCCACAACAGAGTTAATGAAATGGAAAATATTAAATAAATCAAATCAAATCAAATCAAATCAGACAAACATTTTCCTCAATGAAATTTGAGATCGAAAATGAGAGGTTACGAGATCCTCTTCTGCTCGGCGCCTTTTATATCGGAAGTGTTTTAATTAACGATCCCAAAGTATTACATTAATGATGCTGTGCACGCATGTGAGACGAATTTTTAGCACTCATCGATGATCATGATTATCATCCGTTCTATTTTCGGTAATCCCCATTTAGGATTAGCTATGCAAACCCGATTCATTTACCCGAAATGGCTTGAATATTTAGGAGATCAAAGCAATGCGCGGATAAATGCGCTATTTCTAGACACATTAGCGAATTTCTGAAAAAGATTTTATTGAGCTATTTTGATACAAATTATGCTTAATCAGAATGCTTATGTCTTACTTATGTCTAACTTACAATTCTTTTGGATGAGAGCTAATCTGCAAAAACGCTCATGCTAGCTGGAATCATTATGTCCACAACATAAATACCGATAAAGGGGTTGAAATTACTCTACATTGGAATAAATTGCTATAATTATATCAGCTCCTTACACCAGTATGTTTTCCAAAAGGGTATTTACACTTTTCTGATGTGGACATAGGAATCTACTGGTGTTAAATTGAACACCAGCGTTTTTTGCAGTGTAAATGGGTAATAACTTCAGTATCTGAGCTGCCACACGATCAGGCAGACCAGTCTGCACGATGCTTGATGAAGAGGAGTAAGAACAGTCGAAACGTCACAACAATTCAGCATCCACACTTAACCATCCAAACTGATTCCCTCCCTCATTCTCCACGATAATGGACCTATTTTAGTCGATTGACCATACAGCTTAATTTGTTATAAAAAAGGATTTTCGTTAACCCAGTGACATGACAGCTTCTTAAATTTTGTCATCCTAAAATAAAAATATGATATTCATTCTATTATCAACATCATCAAGGTGTTTGTCTTATCATCAGAACGCACAACTCATCTTGCCCAGAGCAACGATGGGAACCAGTCACACATGTTCACCGCAGAGAGATACGGGTGAACACGGAGAGCACGGACGCACGCATCCGTATTGGGTCGGGGGTAGACTAAGCTCTCCTCGTGTGACAGGGGCCTCAACACTGTAGTGTACACCGTCCCTCCGTATGGAGTTCGTTTGCTTATTAATCGTTTAATTTGCAAGAGGACTCGTAATGTCTATCTTAATTCATTGGATAATGAAGGTAGGCAGGTATAGCTACGTGCTACTTGATTGATAAAACATTATCCAATTGCGTTTTTTGTGTGCGAGCCTTGAAAGGTGAATCATGGTGTTAAAGGGAAAGTTGACCACGATCTCCTGATGACTAGACAGGTGTCTTACCACTAGACCACCGAGAGCCAATGGAAGAGACGGGCTCGATTCGTATTATAGCAGCAGGTACTGCGTGAATATCAATTGAATAATTTTTGTGTTGGGTAGATAAATAATTAAATAATTCTTGCCTTATCGCAACACCGCCACTTCCATCGGCTCTCGGTGGTATAGTGGTAAGACACCTGTCTAGTCATCAGGAGATCGTGGGTTCGATTCCTACCCGAGAATGCCTGAGATTGTTTTCTCAGCTTCTCTGTAAAAGCACTGTCAATCAGTGTTTATCCATGTTGGGATAAGGCAAGAATTATTTAATTAAATTTGATATATAGATGATTGTGAATGGTGACGTTCGTACATTCTATTGTCAGACGTAAAAGGCTATTGAATTGTAAAATATAAATCAATATCTGTCAGAAAGTTAGAATCTCAGCTACAAAAGTTGGTTCTTGAGCTCATCTATGACTTATGATTGAAATAGAAACATTGGAGATATACAGCAAAGAAAAGATGCAGTAAGATGCCTCCACACATACACACCACATGTGCGCGCATGCACACACAGCCGGACAGACATATAGACACACACACAAAACATTATCATAAATATCATGGTTATCATCATCATCACCATCAAAATCACCATCATCATAATTATGCATTGTCATCACCACCACCATGACTCTATCACAACCAACCTCACCATCACATTCCCAAACCACACCAACACCACAACCAACCTCGACATCACCATTGCCATCGTCATCATCTTTATAATTCCCATTCAAAGTTCATAAATCACATTCAGTTCAGTTCTAGATGTTTTTTTTAAATACTCACACTCGTATTCTAAAAATGGTTAAACTTCACAAATCACATTTTATTTCAATATGAGATCTAATGAGTATCCAGTATTGTTATCTATAAAAAAAAATATAAGGAAGAAATATGTTTCTCCTTTCCTTAATACCCCTTACCCATTCTCCTATTCGGCGCCGGTTCTGGGGGATAAAAATAATACAGACAAATTGCCGTAAAGGATTTAGTCATGACTTTAATGACTTATTCCGCACATGATCATTAATGCGACACCTGCTTTGCATTCGGTGATGTACACTGTGAAATCGAAGAACATAAAAGTTGGACAAAATAAAGAATACTCCATTCAAGCCTTCACATTGGCTCTAGCACACAAAAGAAATTCCCTTCCCTGTTATTCTGCAAAGAAAGGGAGAGCAGGTGTTGCACCCGTTTGGTGAATGGGAGTGAAGATAATTTAATTTGTCTATTAGGGCTATAAATTGTGAAGGCTTGAAATGGTTTAGTTTATTTCGTCAATTTTCTTTGTTCGGATTTCAAAGTGGAAAGGGGAGAAACTGGGATATTTGTGGAACATGCCCCTAGAATGTACCGATCAGTTTCCGGTGATACAGTTCCTTAACGCCAAGAAAAATGTTTTTTAAAGGGTTCACTACTTTTAACACTCCTCTAAAGAATTCTAAATCATGAACTAAGAATACTATCGCGTTGCCATTAGAGCCATTCAAAGTTCTTGGGCACGTAAGTTAACTGTAAAGGCCGATTCACACCTTGGCGTTTTTAGCCTGCGTCGGGCGACTCACACCTTTGGCTTTGCGATTTTAGCCTGCGTCGGCCGACTCACACGTTTGCGCTAGTATTAGCCTGCGTTGGCCCAGTGTATTTGGAAATTGAAAACGCTCCCAGGACCCACAAAAGCACATGTCATATGGGGAACCAACGCTCAGCGTACGCTCCTTTAGCGCAAGCCAAACGTCAGTCGGCTGATCAGCGTACGTTGTCCACCCAGGGAGCGTTTTTAATTTCCATAAACAGTCGGCCTCAAGATATTCATGATTTACATTAAAACATATCAGAAAAGTCATCGGCAGTTCAGATCCTCTACATTGTTTTCGCGATTTCTCGTTATCTGTTTGAAAAAGACTTCCGCTCACTTCTAACATAATAACAGTTTACACATTTCGAATTACACGCCCCATTTCACTTTAAAGATACGTGTACATGGTTCATTATAACGAAAAGTGAAGAAATTGAAACCAAACTGATAAAAGGGGTCAGTTTAATAACTGTATAAATTCATTGCCACCATGCACCTGCAATATTTCTATTCTTTGTGGTTTGTGAAACAAACCTACACTTTTCAAACTTTGAGCAAAGATTTACCCCAAACTATAGGCAATACATTGTCCCTCAACCGTTTGTTAAAATGTGTTCGAATAATGGTCAAATCAAATCATGTTGGACGAATTTTGCTAATGTTACCTATTTTGTAAAATAAAGTATCTTGTGTAATTCAGGAAAAGCAGCCTAAATGCCGACTCACACCTTTGTGTGTTTAGCCTGTGTCCGCCCAGAATTTTTGAAAATTATAAACGCTCCCCGAGCGCACAGTATACGCGGATCAGACCGTGGACTGACTTTCCACTTGCGCTCAAGGAGCGTATGGCGAACATCAGTCCACCGTATGACCTGCGTCTTTGTACGTCCAGGGAGCGTTTTTAATTAAAAAAAAACAAAAAACAAAAAACAAAACAAAAAATGCCGGGTGTGAGTCGGCCTTTGTGCATCACGTTCTTCAGTTAAGCATGCACAATAATTTGTCTAACACATCGCAACTTTTGTCATGCCATATGTTTCTCCATCAATCATTCATGTTCAAAAAGTGCCTCGTCACTTTTTGTGTGTGCCATTAGCAATCACATGGGTTTTACACTACATAAACAAAAAATTGGGTAAAATTTGTATCCTAGATGTAAATCTATGGCCGGTGTTTAACCAAGATTAAAACGTCTTAAACGGGAATTCCATGCCAAAAAATAACTCGCTTTGATTACAATCATAAAATTAGACGATAAAATTGAGTAAAATTTTTTGCATAATAAATTGGAGAGTTACGAATATTTGTAACACATTTAAAAGTAATTCAAAGAGTTATTCAAACAGTTGTATTTTAAAAACAAATTTGCCACTTTTGACCACGCGAAATGACGTGGTGATGTTGTCACTTCTCTACAATTGGCTTATCACATGTTCAGTATATCACATTGCTTTTTTTAAGCCTTTTTTTTGTATTTTTTTTGTTAAGTCGATCAACCAAATCACTATTTCTTGACGGATTCATATAGTTAAATGCATCAATAAATGACATGTGTCCATAGGTCTACCGACCCCTTTAAAGATTTCTTCACAGTATCTGCCCTTCGAAACCATTACTTGTGGAAACAGATGCTGCCAAAGTTATTACCCCGATGGTCAGAATGCTGGCCAATTAAGATAAAGTCAAGACCCAATCACGGAGAAGAAGATGGTCCAGATATCTTTTAATGATTTCAATTATCAAATGCTCGACCTTTAGTTAGGGTGTTAACTTAATACACCGAAGTAGATTTTCATTGATAATCATCGTGTTATTAACACCGAGAAGAATTAAAAATGGTGCTGAAGCTGATTTCGTTGGAAACGGTTCGTTATTTGATTTATTCTCTTTGATTTTGATTAATTTATTTTCCATTTCATTAACTCATAATAAAAAAAAAGATGGTACAACGTAAATATAATGTAAGTTGTACCAAACATTATTTTAATGAGAAGCCTGAAGTAAAATAAAATGCTTAAAAAAAGAATGGATCATTATAGGTATGAACCATTCGCGCGTTGTGGATTGAGTCTTTAATCCAAGATGATATAAAGATTCAGATGGTTGCGACACAAGTTTAAACCTAAATCGATGTCTTACATCAGCTCAGATTTATTCATTCTATAACAGTTCTAGTGTCAATCATGTCAGTAGAATGTAGAATGTGATTCCGTGCATGCATGCATTGAGGGAGGGGGGGGGGGGGGGGGTATGGGGGCGTTCCTCCCCCCCCCCAAATTGACAGCTATGGGATGCCAAGATTGACGTTAAGCTGATGACGTTTTTCGTGCTTGTCATCCCCTGGAAAATGGGGAAATGGGGGGGGGGGGCGCATAATTTCAAATTGGTCGAGCCCTCGACCCATGGGTGCATATAGAGAAAGTTTTTTTGGTGGGGGGTGTTGAATTCACTTTGGGGATCCAACTACCGACTTGTAAGAACGTAGGAGAGAGAACAAAATGGTGTCCAATCTAATATCTCGATCTTCAAGTGCATATCACCATTATCCCTTACCCACATCTCAAAATCAATAATCCCTTCTCAATTTACATTAATTTGTATTTTGTTTCCAATCAGCAGAGCATTTCCGCGAATCAAGATACGCGTGAAAAAGTGAACACACACTTTTCTGTCATTATGCATGGGGTGTATTAAGCAAATGGAGTACATTATTTGCACTTCATGGTGCATCATCTCGCTCCCATCATGAATGAACGGCCTTATTCCCATTGCCCGTTTTATGCATTTTCATTTGAGTGGTGTGCGCGCAGTGCATGCACAGGGTATGGGGAAGATGTGCACCGATGGCGCCGCGATGTGAGTGATGTATTTTAATTTTAGGTCGTGGGAACGCCTCACCTAGAAGTGCGATGAGTCACAGTGTATGCCACGGAAGGACAGGAGGGTAAAGACCGACTCACACCTTCGCGTTTTTAGCCTGCGTCAGCTCAACGTTTTTGGAAATTAAAAACGCTCCATTGACACACAAAGACGCAGGTCATACGGTGGACTGACGCTTGTCGAGCGCAAGCCGAGTGTCAGTCCATCGTTTGATCTGCGTATGCTCTGCGTCAAGGGAGCGTTTTAATTAAAAAAAAAAACTGGTAGGCCGACGCAGGCTAAAATGCAAAGGTGTGAGTCGGCTTATAGATAGTCGCGATTCCAGTCTGCAAAGGGTGCATTAGTCTAGCTGTTTTCAGTGTTTGCATGATTTCATCCGTCACTTTCTCCAGCCTCTCATGTTGAGGAAGGCTATTGAAAATTCACACTCGGAACTGAAATAATTTTATCATTCGCAGGTTTTATTTTATTCGTTTTATTTGGGGGGGGGGGGGTTGCCCAAGAACGCCATTAATTCTTTAAAAATATATTGGTTTTTGTAATTGGGGAACGCATTTTACGTAGAACAGGAGAATGGAAATCCAACAAACATCCATTTCGAGTTGTGTATCACATTAAAAAAAAATAATTCTACTATATATATCTTTTTTAAATTTGGGTGAAAATTGTAAAAATTATGTCTGATCATTTTAGAGGGTCGATCGACGGAGGGTTATCAAACAATTTTTTTGGCCTTACGGTTGTCATGGTGCCTAAGGTATGAATATCTTATGGCGAGCGTATGGCTAACAAAAAAAATGGGAGCGTAGTCTATACTAAAATTAGGAGGAATATCAGGTCTTAATCGGGAGCGAACTTTAATTTTAAAGATATATATACGGTATGTAGGATTGGTCAGCTTTTGTTTTCATTTAACAATATTGTTTTCGAATGCAATAACATTAACATAAGTGCTTGTTTGCTTGTTCGCGGACTTTGATTTTAACTTGAGTTATTTAATTACTTTAATTATAATCATAATTAATTGATTGCTTAGACGAATCCCTTTCTGTATTGTATTTCCTTTTTCATCCCATACCTGTTTACAGAAATTCACTTTCTCGTTTTACGTTTTATTATACCACATGAGGAATGTTACTGGTCGTGAGAGGAAGATGATTAATATTAAAAGGTAAATTTAAGCCCCTAAAGCTAAATTAAATAATATTTCATCACTTCCATTATTGATTACTAAACCGGAAATTCGTTAGATTAAAATGTTGGCATGACAATGTTCATCGGAACAATTACGAATTACGGGAAACCCGCCTCACTTTAAGGAATGATTTCCGTTGGATAAATGCCTAGAATGCATGTGACATGATTTAGTCAAACTGGCTACATTCTTTAGAAAATCATTTTGTTGAGAATATCTGATTGGATATCTAAGAAAGACTTTCGAATATTTATTCATCTTCTTCATTATTAACTTTCTTTTTTTCAAATCATTTTTAATGCTGTGATGGGAGATAAAGGCAAGAATGTAGTTGCTTTTTGCACTGCGTATTCGAAAAACAGGTGGAGAAAAAGAGAGACGAACATGGAGAGAAAGAGAGAGAAAGGGAGAGAAAGAGAGAGGGGGGGAGATGGAGAGAAAGAGAGAGGGGAGGGAGGCAAAGGGAAGGAATACCAAAAAAAGGGGGGGGGGGGCGAAGAGGGCAAAGAGATATCCAATCCCTTTGGTTTATAGGGTCTTTTTTTGACAGAACCGCAGAACATTGCATTGTATGGAGCAGATGGCGCCATTCAAAACACTATGTGTATTGGCATTGACTGTGGAGTTTGTTTAATTCCAGGGGTTGGTTTTCCTTTATAATTAAGATATCTTTACGAGGTACTGGGAGGAAATATTCAGAAAGAGTTACATTACATGTGTGATGATCAATTAAAGTACGAAAATACACCCAATAAGAATGATGAGGGTCTGTACATGTACTTATAGCGATGATGCTGATGATAAATTGGCGATCATTAGCTGACATAGCAATATGAATGGGACTCAAATATGGAGATAGTGAGAGCAGAGATATATTGATAGATAAAGAGAGAGAGAGAGACAGAGAGAGAGAGAGAGAGAGAGAGAGAAAGAGAGGAGGGGGAGAAAGAGAGAGAGAAAGAGAGAGAGAGAGAGAGAAANGAGAGAGAGAGAGGGAGAGAGGAAAAGGGGGGGGGCGAAAGCATCGGAATACAAATGTTATGAATACAAAAGTGTTACTGATGGAGTGGGCCAAGAGATATTCAATCATTTTCGTTTCGGGTCTTCTTTTTAACGAAACCACAAAACTCGTTTCGTTAAATGTAGCAGATGGCGCCATTCAAAACACTATTTGTATTGGCATTGACTTTGGAGCCACATCAAACTTCAACTCGGAGGAAATGTTCAGAAAATGATGTATGATGATCAATTAAACAACTACGAAAATACACCCAATGGTGGTCTGTACATGTACTTATAGCGACGATGATGATTAATTAGCTATCATAGCGATAGGCATGGGACTAAAATATAGAGACATGGAGAACAGAGATCGGATAGGTAGATAGATAAGAGAGATAGAGAGAGAGAGAAAGAGAGAGTGAGAGAGAGTATGTGTGTGTGTGAGAGAAGAGAGAGAGGGGGGAGATAACAAATTATAAGAATGGTAAACATGGGAGAAAGGAGGGGAACACCGAAATAGAGAGAGTGAGAGAGAAGGGAAGAAAGACAGAGAGAGTGTTTGTGTATGTGTATGTGTGTGTGTGTTACAGAGAGATAGAGAGGGGAGGGGGGGGAGAGTATGTGTGTGTGAGAGAAGAGAGAGAGAGTGAGAGAGATAACAAATTATAAGAATGGTAAACATGGGAGAAAGGAGGGGAACACCGAAATAGAGAGAGTGAGAAAGAAGGGAAGAAAGACAGAGAGTGTTTATGTGTGTGTGTGTGTGTGTGTGTTACAGAGAGAGGGAGAGAGAGAGGGAGAGAGAGAGATTGAGAGAAAGAAAGAGCAAAAGCGGATGGCGGATGAGAACGAATTGTACGAATGGTAGACGTGCATGGTAGGAAGGAGAGGGAGGGCAGGGCTAAAGGATAAAGAGAGAGATAAGGAAAGAGAGAAAGATGGCATGTGTGTTTATGTGTAGGTATGTATGTATGTGTGTGTGTATGTGTGTGTGTATGGGTGTGTGTAAAATAGAGAGAGAGAGGGGGGGGGTGAGGGGGAGGATAAAGAGAGAGATAAAGATAGATAGATAGATAGAGAGAGAGAGAGAGAGACAGACAGACAGAGAGAAAAAGAGAGACAGAAGAGGGAAGATGGAGACATAATAAGAGGGGATGGAAGAAGAGCAAGAGATGCATGAGATTACCAAATGCTTATTCAATGCATAAGATTATGGATATGTTATCCCCCCCATGATGATCTATCCCTGCTTGCCGAGCTCAGCGGCAGGTGAAAGAATATCCTCATCACTATTAATATTCTTTTCAGTACCATGGTAATATCGAGTTTTGATAGAAAGATGGATCATTTTAATAGATGATCACATCGAAGTCATCAATCATAGTACACTCTCCATAATTCTGGTGAACATGGATCAAATATCATCCAAATTTTTTTAATTTCATGACTGGCATCTTTCATAAATTGTCTATTTTACCTTTCCATCTATCATTCGCTAGCATTTTCCAATGTGCTACGACTGGTACATGCAAAAAGCAAAACTGTTCATATTGCTCTGAGAGAGCTCGCATGATCCTTAAGGGCTATTTTATCACATAATTATCCTTATGACAAGCTAATTTAGCTTGTCATGCTCGCTACCAGGCACGAAGCAAATTATGTTATTTCAGATTAGACAGCACACAGAAATTGATAAATCATATCATTTAAGGTGCTGAAATGGCCATTTCGGAGCTCTCGGAGCTTTTAGAGCATTTGTGTGTATTACTTTTACGTGTATCACTATAGGGGTGTTGCTCAAAATAAACTGCAAATCAACTGCAACTTTGAAGATTGCAACGCGCATTTTCATTCGCGCATGGTATGCGCATTTAAGAAGACGCGCATGAAACAATGATTTTGATTGACGCGTTCCGATCAACTGTATCTTGCGATCAATTGCAACTTTTGAGCAACACCCCCATGTTTCACATGTATTTTAATTTACCATTTTCTTAAAAGAAAATATTAAAAATATTGAAATACCCTTCCCGCCCCTCCTCTGTTCATAAATCCTGGATCCGCTGCCCTTCATATCTACCCCAAGCAAGTAATTCGTTTCAAATCATAATGGTGCCCCACCGCCGATCAATACATACACAAAAGAAACGTTGCCCCTGGTTAAATGAATCAGGTAGTTCGACTATCAAAGAATATTGATCGTAATTTTCTATGAGTATCCTTATAACTCAAACACTTGGCATCACAACGTATTGCATGGAGCGTGGTTACCATGGTTTAAACTGAAGAATAATGGTTCAGACATGATTATAAGTAATTCAGTTTCGTTCGGAAAGAAATAAGCTGCCATTTATAGTTGTGTTCCAAAAAGGAAATGGCTGGCTCTAATTGCTTCGTGAAAAAAAAATCAATGTTTGATGTGCAGAAAGAAATGAATTCAGAAATTAAAGCAGTATTCAATATTTACAGTGTTTGCAACATGCAGCCCATACGATGATTTCTTTGTTGTTTTTTGTTGGTGACTTTTGCCAACCGGAGCAAATTTGAAGGTCGAACTACTTAGCGATTTCAGCCTGCGTCGGCCTTGCGTTTTTTTAATAAAAAAGACGCAACCCGAGCGCACAGTATACGTTGATCAGACGGTGGAATGACGTTCAGCTTGCGTCCAAGGAGCGAACGCCACACGTCAGACCACCGTACGACATGCGTCTGTGTGCGTCCAGGGAGTGTTTTGACTTGTCAAAAACGCTGGGACGGCGCAGGCTAAAAACTCAAAGGTTGGTCGGCATCAAGTCTAATGCCCCGGTCACATCGGACCCCGGCAGCAACACGATTCAACACGACTCTTTGTTCATTGTTGCTTCCGGGGCCCTATGTGACCAGGGCATAAGCGTGTTATATCACCATCGCTTGGATACATCAGTTATTTGGATGGTCTACACATTAATTTCTCTGTGTGTCTGGCACATTTCTCCTGAAATATATGATCTTGATTTTCAAAGCTGGCAAGAGTGAGCAGCAAGCCGGGAGAAAAACATTTTTTTTTCACCTTTTACGGCTCAGATTTGTCTGGTGGAAGTTTCAAATTTTTTTCCTTTGCTTTTTCAGGCACACTGATACTCTGTAGTCGGATACATGTACCTCAACAAAAACATTATCTGGTCATGAGGACCTTTAGGAGGATGTTGATTAGATGAATCCCTTTGGCCTGACAAAATGGAAAATTTTGAATCCCCACAAGAATGTGGTAACGCGTATAACGCAAATAACATGAATGCTAAAACGATCAACTTTAATTTAATCTATTAGTTTACTTCTAAATTCATAATCATTTACACATGAATGTACATAATTCTATTGTATAAATAAGATTGAGTCGGATTGGCACTCTGTGATACAGTTTCAATAAGAGCACAAGTAGATAAAACAATTTGATTTTAACGATACTGCAAAAGAGAGAGAGAGAGAGAGAGAGAGAGAGAGAGAGATAATAATGAAACAAATGACATAAAGTTCAGAACAAGTGAAAATCTTAGTATTCTAAATCATACGTACTTTCAGTGCAACTTTCATTTATCACCTCGTGGCGCACATTTACCTATTTTTTCTACAGTGCACATCTGCTAAACATTACCAGTGTTACTTTATGAGCTAAATTGTTGAACGAATTTAGAACAGTTACCATGGCAACAATACGCAATAATACATGTATATTCAAGTGCTTTGATATAATATGCGTAAGCATTTTGCGGTCATGATAGCTCACAACGAATTATTATCAGTGGCGAATTTGACTTTTTAAAAATATTAAAGATCGGGATAATTAAAAAATATAGGTTATGAATGTCTGTATCTACACATTTGCACAAGATTATATTGTGTACTTGCTTGAGATGAATCTCGAAAGAAAATATATTTATGAATATTATTAATGCACAACACCATGTAAACTCCGAGCACAGGGAAATATTGCAATAATTGCATCCCGATAATTCATACACATGTATTTGAAGAGCACGTATTTTCTCTCATAATTGCCTATTAAAAGATCTTTTTTTGTTATATAATCTGTTCTCAGAAACTGACCTGGAACAAAGCACACAATACATTAGGCACGACGACATGAAAATACACAGAAAGCCAATATGAAATCAAATTCCTCATTAGAAACCAGCAACATAATATGCTTATCAATGAATTTCAAATTACTAGCTAATATTGACAGTGTTTCCCTACATGTAACATGTTGGTTGTTCTTTTCTACCATTCTGGTTCGTTTTACATGTTTTTTTTTAAACTACATATACTTACATGCTTTTTTACAAGTTTGCAATCTGGCAAATTACAGGGCAGAGAAATACCCAGTCCAGAGTTGGATAGATTATCAAATAACTTGTCTAAAGAATATCAATTTATATATTTTAAAAATCCACTTTAAGATAAAAGTTCAGCCATTAGGTTAACGGGAAACCCACCCCTGGAATTAATATCGTGCTCTCATTGGTATAAAGTGAATGAGGAGTTGTCTGACATGACGTCAAAGATTCCGTCGAATTTGCCGATCGCACGGATCCCCATGAGCGGTATATAGTGATCGTCATTTGTCTGTAACTTTGAAAATTTAAATCTTTTAAACGGGTTGTCCGATTGTGCTCAATTTTTCACAGTTTATACGTCTGATTTTTCTTCATTCAATGAGTGCACGATAATTCCAGGGGTTGGTTTCCATTTAACATCCAATATTATAAAAGTTTGTTATAATAATCTATGTGATTTTCAATCAATAACAAGTATAATTATGACAAAGAACACAAATACAAATATCATACATAGTACACAACGTACCGACAAAAATAGGTGGGGGAGAGGGGGGACCTGATCAATATGCATTGGTATAGCGTTCACACTGTACAAAAGTCCAACGTAAGCTGATAGGTGATGCGCAAAGTTGATTTTTTTTTAATTGCAAAGGCGCCTCGATTTGGTCGAAAAAGCAAGAAGGCAACGTATACTAACTCGCCTTGGCGCCTTTTTTCAGACGTGAAGGTAAAAAAGCGACAATTCCCCTTGGCGCCATGTTAAGTTGAGAAGATGGAAGGGTGACTTATAACATCTCGCCTTCGCGTTGCACCTATAAGCTTCCGTAGGTCTGTCGTAGTTTCTGAAGGCTTAAGGTGTAGGCTCTCAGTGTGAACCTAACTAAAGAGATTCAAGATCTCGAGCACGGGCTTTGGCGAGGTCCGATGGCTTCAAAAGGAGCCCCTTTCATCCCTAACGTTTTCTTGGACAATAATTCTCGAGACCATTATAGAAAAGTTTGGTTGTACGTCCTAGGATGGAGGCAGTGCTCATCACCTCTTATTCTATTGTGATCCCGCGAATTCCAAAAGCAAGCCCGAATTCTATTCTTGGGGCTTATTTGATCAGGAATGACTCAAGCAACTTTAGTTTTCGTGAGCCTTCTCGGTTTTCAATTTGGAAATGTCATCAAATACGGAGTCGATAGGATGGTCGCTGATCATATACAGATAGCTTGAACCAAACATAAACGTCTCTAACTAGCTATTGATTTGATCCGGTGTCACGTTGGCCCCGATGCCGTCCATCGTGCCTCCGGGAGCGGCCTCTTCATATAACGAAGTCCATCAAAAGTAATGAAACGATGAATGTAACAAGATGTTCGTTAATCAGTACAGAAAGCTCGATCCAGACAGAAACGTCTGTAACTGGCGATTGATCTGATCCGGTGTCACGTTAGCCCGAATATCATCCATCGTGCCCCCGAGATCGGCTTCCGCAAAGAATGTATTCCATCGAAAGTAATAATATGGTGAATGTCATAAGATGTTTAATAATCAATATAGGAAGTTTGATCCAGACAGAAACGTCTCTAACTGCCTATTGATTTGATCCGGCGTCACGCTAGCCCTAATGCCGTCCATCATACTTCAGGGAGCGGCCTCCTCAGAGAACATATTACACGAAATAAGAAAAGAAATATGAAGTTCAATAATCAATACAGAAAGCTTGAACCAGACAGAAACGTCTCTAATTGGCTATTTATCTGATCCGGTGTGACGTTAGCCCCAATGCCGTCCATTGTACCCCCGGGAGCGGCCTTCTCAATGAACGTATTCCACCAAATAATGAAAGTAATATCGAGTTCAGTAATTTAATACAGAAAGCTTGATCCAGACAGGAACGTCTATAACTGTCTATTAATCTGATCCGGTGTGACGTTAGCCCCAATGCCATCCATCATGCCCCCGGGAGCGGCCTCCTCGATAAACGTATTCCATCAAATGATGTAAGCAATATGAAGTTCCTAATCAATACAAAAAGCTAGATCCAGATAGAAACGTCTCTAATGGCTATTATTCTGATCCAGCGTCACATTAGCCCCGATGCAGTCAATCGTGCCCCCGGGAGCGGCCTCCTCAAAGACCGTATTCTACCGAGTAATGATAGTAGTACATGTATATAAAGTTAAATAATCAATATAGAAAGCTTGATCCAGATAGAAACGTCTCTAACTGCCTATTTATCTGATCCGGTGTCACGTTAGCCCCAATGCCATCCATCGTGCCTCCGGGAGCGGCCTCCTCAATGAACGTATTCCATCGGATGCTGAAGATACCGAGCGGGTCTTCGTGAAGTTTCGTCAAGCAGGCGATGAGGTAAGCGACATGGTCGTCGGGTTTGTGGAACAAGATTCCCGCCATCAGGCTCTGCGTGACGGGAAAACAAAAGTGGGCTACGATTAGTAAACTAAATAAATACATGAATGAAATAATGAATGAATGAATTGATTAATTAATCAATTGATAAATCAATTAATTAATAAGTAAATTAGTAACTAATCAAATAAATAAATGAATAATTGGGTCTTGGGGAGTTTCTTCAAGCAGGCGATGAGATAGACGACATGGTCGTCGGGTTTGTGGAACAGGATTCCAGCCATCAGGCTCTGTGTGACGGGAAAACAGAGAGCGGGATATGATTACTAACATAAATACATAGTAATACGTGTAGATATATAGATAGATATAGATAGATTTATAAATAGATTGTCTGTGTTTTCACGAAGTGACGGTAATCAAATTGTGTTCTTGCATGAGGACAAAGAAGTCCCGACATTGCAACAATTCAAAGGGGATTCTTATGAAATACGTGTTTATTCTGTAAGAGAACACGTTTCCGTGAATTGTAACTGGTTTCAGACAACATTATTATTTGGCCATTGTCACTTTGTAAAAATAATCTTTTCGTAATCAGAATAATGTGCGCTTAGAAACATCCGTATTAAACGCCTAATAAATGTTATGCACCTGGGCTCATTTGGGAATTGGACCATGGATCCATGATTTGGCAAAGATTCAGCAATAGGTTGGAACGAATTTGTGACACAAAGATTTGGAGAGGCAAGCAAAAATATAATTGTCCTAAAGAATAACTTGTCATCCTTATAGTATCATCATTATTATCATCATCATAATTGTTATTATTATTATTGTTATCATCATTATTATTATTATTATTATAAATATTTATTATATTTTCAAAACATGAATTTCATCATAATCATAATCATTATATCATTTATTATCATTAGACATGATATTATCATTCATATAATCATTACTATTGTTATTATTATTATTATTATAACTATTTATTATATTTTTTAAAAATAAATATCATCATAATCATAATCATTATATCATTTATTATCATTAGACATGATATTATCATTCATATAATTATTATTATTATTATTACTATTATGCTATTTGAACAGAAATACAGTCAATGCTAATAATATTTCTTGAACAAAATCTTCAATTGTGTTATGATACAGCTGTTTTTGTAGTATGTATGTCTTTATCATATTTGAATGTTTTTTTTATGGTGTGATAGACTGATATAAAGTAAATATTGTATATGTAACAATACATGTACATGGAGAGTAGGCCTATCATGCTTATTGGATAATATTGCTATCTCCACCCATCTAATCCGGCCCACTCACACGCTCAGCCATACCTAAAGCCCAAGTACAGTTTTGGTANTATTATTATTATTATTATTATTATTATTATTATTATTATTATTATTATTATTATTATTATTATTATTATTATCATTATTATTATCATTATTATTATCATTATTATCATATCATTACTTTCACTAACACAATTACACTATTATTATTATTATTATTATTATTATTATTATTATTATTATTATTATTATTATTATTATTATTACTATTATTATTATTATTATTATTATTGTTATTCAATCATATTTTACCCTAAAAATCTTTTGCCGACGAGTGCTGTTTTTCAGTGCGAAATCGGCTTTGTTTGCCAATCATGAGCGCGTTCATTACACAGATGATTATATTCCTTGTGATATTAACCAGGTATCTGCGGTGATCATTATTTGTAATAATGAGAGAAGCTCTTGATAAGAAGTCGTAGAAAGAACTCGTTTCCATGGCAACCACACACTTCATCCTGTGCAATATCCATGAATAATTATGCAGCTTATATGCGGCATTAGGTCGTGGTTTCTTTCCACAGTAGGTATGAATGCAATATCCCTTACAAATAAATCAGAGAAAAAGATGTTGGGGAAAAAATCAAATTGAATCAAATGAATATTGGCAGAATAAAACGTGTTTGTTGTGTTGAACTATTATGGACAATATGATCAACTACACGGACCAGGGCTCCCTGGTAGATCAGGCCAAAACGGCTGGAACGGGACTATACTGTTTTTTTTTTAAAGACAATATATAAATAGATAATGAAAAAAAATATCAAAGGTATGGGACGAGAACCACAATATGCAGAATTGTACACAGACGGGCATGCATGTTTGCAGACGAAATGAGGGTAGTGATAGCACGATAAATAGTTTGGCAAATAATTATTACGACACTAGCATTTTAGTCTAATTGTAATGCAAACGCTCTAAAGGCTCTTTCCTCGAGGGACAGGGGAAAAGAGGGGGGGGGGGGGGGGGGGGGAGAGTGCTCAGATGACGTGGATGTAGAGCGCATAAACTATCACGAAAGGTGCAATATTGTACCTTTCGGCAACCTCAAGCGGACAATGTGCTATGAAGTCCTAAGTTGATATTTTAAAAGGAGCCATCGTTTTTCATGCGATATGAAAGCTATAAGAATCAAGCGATCCCACATCCTAAAAGGCATGGGTTCAAATCCCCTGAACACTCACCAGAGTGCAAAATCATAACTTTTGTGGTTCAACTTTCACCCCAAAAGGTGCAATATATCGCACTCCAAAGCAGTTGTCCCAGTGCTGCATTTGTTTGCACTTTTATTCCCGATTGTGTATATATTTACATGGTTCATTTTTAAACATCTGAATATTGAGGCTCGACAATATGGTTTGGCATTGGAAACGGGGGCACGACCTAACCCTACAAACTCAGCTGGTAGTGGACACGTAATATTGGTAACAATTTTCTTATCACTCTGCTTGATTTCTTGTGTGATTTCACTCAGGGTCATGATTAATAACAATTATATTTCATTTTCATATTTATGTGAAAAATGCAAAATCCTTATTATAGGTCTATCTTTTTGAGGGTGTTCATCATTTTTTAGGTTAATTCATAACCAAGATTTGCCAATATTTTGGTCACCCACGCGACTGGGATTTATCATATTGATAATGTTGTACCATAGGTCTTTTCCTTTTCTATACTTCTGCAAACTTGTCGTTCAGTGATGCTGGGATAATGTAATGAAATTCCAAAACGTCCAAGTTAAATTATTCATTCCCTTATAATATACCAACATTATAGTGTATGTATTCCAAATAAAATCGTATTCAGTTCTCAAATAGTTAATTGACATGTTTATTTATTTATGTACTTGTATGCATTATGGCATACGCATACTTTTGAACTGTATACAAATGTGTATATGGTGAAGTATACGAATAGCGTTCATGTCAACGAGACATCTTTCACACTAAACATAAAGGACTTTGAAAGCAAATAAAGATTAAAAGAACCAACCTTTTCTCTGCACCCAACCGTGCAGACAAAACGAGAAATAAAAGCAGACCTCTTAGGTTAACAGTATTGAAAGAATCATAAATGACCATACCTGAAAAAGTTCTCTTATTCTTCTTCTCTTCAGGTACTTTTCTGAGTCTTCTTTCTCCCCCATTCTGGAAATCGTTTTGTTGTTGTCGCTCTCAAAAACTCGTCAGTAACAAAATGGTGTAGTGAAGAAGAGCAAAATAACACGTCAAAATCTGCTTGTCATGTTGTACTTCGAAAGATATACATATATGCACTGACACTGGCAGGAATATTGGGTAACCAACTGAAGCCTCAAGAGTAAATATCACATTGAATGAAGTATACACGATACCAAACGGCGATCGATCGATCCTTTTGTTGGCCTTTTGTTCGGAGGCGGGGCGGATTTTTACGCGTTCGCTGATCATTCAGAAAGCTAAAGCTCAGTAGCTTTTCTGTAATGGAGGGAGGGGTAGGGAA
>BQKZ01000506.1:24587-53286 GCA_036244855.1 Temnopleurus reevesii | reverse complement strand
TTAACGCTTTGACCCTATTTTTCAACATGTTTTTTTTTGGGGGGGGGGGCATAAGCTCCACTCATTCTCTCCATTAGATATCTACGCCTAGAGGACTCCCCGTTCTAACCCAAATAAGAAGCTATGATAAAGAAAACTGATTTAATAATGTTTTAACACTCTCTAAATGAGAGGTTTCTTGCTTTTGCAATAGCGCCATCACATAGAAGGCGCGAGTGCAGACGATCGGCGAGATTTTCGTCCCTCGTACGCGTCGTTGTCAAGGGAACATCGCGACACCCGCATGTGCCGTACGTACGTAACAGGTGTATCTGTTCGATGCACACCAAAACTTCGGCGAGAAATCTGTTTCCTAATCATGTAAGTATTGATTTTATAATTTATCCTGCTGACTTATATTAACAGTAATATGTATGATGATGAACCAAGAACCGATCTTATCATACGGGATATATATTTTTATAGTATTGAGCAACTGAGCTTGTTGTGATTCAGGATTTTGTTTTGTTTTGTTAAGGTTCGACAAAGTTTTTAAGCGCTATTTCTTAAGCTCGAGCGGACACTGGCCGTTGTATCCCCCGAACCTCTGGCGACAATGTTGTAAAATACCGTACTGATTCCGCCTGGTGAAATGAATTGATTTTGCGGAATCTCCATTGAAAGCTCAATCATGAGACACTTCTTGGATTGATATTATCATTTGAATACCAGCCACCTAGTGCTAAATGTGACAATATAAAAACGTTAATATGATAATCTTTGCATGTTTATTTTGCTGGTCATAAACTCTGTTCCAGTCCAGAAAAACTGAAAAATGGCGAGACTTTCCAAATGTATTCCAGACTCTAGTTACTGTTAACATTGAAAAAAATTACACAACAAATTATGCTGTTTATGGAAAATAGATCTTGTTTTCACTTATTAGGTGCTGATATGAGCAGTTGGGATTATGGTGATTATGGTAGATGATAATGATGGTGGTAGTAATTATCATCATTATTATTATTATTATTATAAATATTTATTATATTTTCAAAACATGAATTTCATCATAATCATAATCATTATATCATTTATTATCATTAGACATGATATTATCATTCATATAATCATTACTATTGTTATTATTATTATTATTACTATTATGCTATTTGAACAGAATTACAGTCAATGCTAATAATATTTCTTGAAAAATTCTTCAATCTTTTTATGATACAGCTGTTTATGTAGTATGTATCTCTTAATCATATTTTTTTTTTATGGTGTGATAGACTGATACAAAGTAAATAATTATATGTAACAATACATGTACATGGAGAGTAGGCCTATCATGCTTATTGGATAATATTGCTATCTCCACCCATCTAATCCGGCCCACTCACACGCTCAGCCATACTTGTTCCAGATCTTGTGAAATTTGTAGTTTAATATTCATTCCACTAGCATCGTAACTTACCAAAACACTAAGTAGGTGAAATGGGGACGCCATTAAAATTTTCCCACATCACATACTTTTGGAGGGAAATTTACAAAATTACCCACATAAACAGGTCTTTGAAGGAAAAAAGGAATATGAATAGAAAAAGAAGAAATTCACCCAGAATTAAAGATATTTGATAAAAGAAGATATTCTCGCCCCCTTTTCACTTGAATTTAAATTGCAAAACTACTTGGAAGACTGAATTAACAAAAATGTATGTTAAATAAGTATGTGACTTGTTGAATTTAATTCAACCATCAATTACTCTTTCAACAGAATTTTGCATTGCACATTTAATATTTCTATGTGCATAATGCATTCCTGTGAAAATGTATTATGATGTTAATGGAAGGAATATTAATCTTCTCTCTTACATTGTAATTCCTAGGATTAAAAATTCATTGAAAAAAAACTAAAAAAACTAATGTTGTCAGAGATCAATTAAAAGCAGATGTGAGTTTTCAGATTATAATATCATATATAATTGAAATTTTCAATCCAGTTTTGGATTAGTCCCTAGCTACGCAATTTGAAATTTGCTTTCAGTCAAAGGAACTTGTAGAATTGATATGAAAATGAAGCATGATTTTAAATCCAGTTTTTAATTTTATCTTATGACTGTTTACTGCTTATGTCCAGGTACAACATCTTGTGCATGGAGCCAATGGAGTCCACCTGAGCATCTTGATTGACAGTCTGATCACCTGGAAGCAAAATGGAACAGGAAGCTGAAGGTCAAGGGTCGGAGGTCAAAGAGGATGTCAAGGTTCAAGATGAGTCGGGTGATGAGCCAGCGAGCACTGTCGAAAATGGGCAAAGCGATGTGGAGATGGTGAAGGAATCAGGATCGACTGAAGGTGGGAATGAAGATGAAGAAAGGCAAGGGGGAGGAGATGATGTTGCGGATGAGCAGACGGAGGTGGCTGCGGAGCAGGATGCAGATGGAGACAATGAGGGTGAGGGCAAGGAGGGAGCTGGAAGAGATGGAAGTGCTTCAGTGGAAAGTTCTGGCAGTCTCAAACAAGGAGCTTCCCGGATCGAGGATGAGCTGAGAATGTCAAAGAGGGTGGATGATGGCGATGAGGTAGTATCTTCCAAAGTGACTACAGTCTCGTTTGCAAGCGAAGTTCAAGTCCTAAATGAAGATGAGCTTGATGAGCAATGGACAAATGCTAATGACGAGGATGAAAACAAGGAGGAAAGTGGCCCAGAACAGGAATCTGAAACTGTCGGTGACAAAGCAAATGAGAATAGTGCTGATGTGGAAAGTGCCGATGTTCCTGAGGTTGGAGATGGCAATGAAAGTGAGAGCATTCCAGTAGGAGAAGTTCCTGCTGTTGTTGATGCAGTTCAACCTGTGGAAGAACCTTCTGAAGGGGCTGAACCTACTGAACAAACTAGAGGAGTCCATGAAAAAGACTCAGAGGAAGCTGTTGAAACCAGTGTGCAGCCAGAAGAAGCAGGTCAGCCAGAGCAGTCAACTCAAGAGTCTGAACACTTGGATCCTACAGGAACAGGTGCAGAGGAGTCTGTGATCAAAGACGCAAACACAACAGAGCACGAACTTGTGGAAGGTCAAGAAGATGCACAGGAAGATGCCTAAGAAACACAGGAAATAGAAATGATCCCTATGGCTGTACTTCAGGAAGTGAAACAGGAAGTACCAGAGACTATCGAGGTTTTCCATCGTGCGGTGACTTCTAGTGTACCTGAGGTCACTGTGGAAGCAGCTCTGGAATCAACTGTGGAGGATAGCACAGACCAGATTATGTCGGAAGAAGTAGTTGAAACAGAGGAAGAAGTTGGAATTGCTGCAGTTACACAACCTGAAGAGGCTCATATGGATGGTCAGGTTCTTGAGGCTGAATCTGAGATCCAACAAGAGGATGGTTCAGAGGAAATGGTAGAAGCTACCAGAACAGAAGAACATTCAAATGAAGAAGAGGCTGTAGCAGGTGAGTGGGACATTGCTGGAGAACATGTGTCTGGTGAAGAGGATGATGTAGATCATAACGAAAACCTTGAGGACATTCCTGTAAACAATGAAGAGGGCGCTTTTCAAAATGACGATATGGATAACCATGCAGAACTCCAGGCAGACAGTGCCCTGCCCGATGACTACAACCTGGATAACCAGGGCGAACTGTACACAGAACTTCATGATCCTTCAGAAGGTATTGCTTTCGAATCAGGACCTGACATGTCCTCAACTCACCAGGAGGATTTACCTCTTGATGGGAACCACTTGGGGTACGAACACCACGGGATGCTGCAGGGGAATGGGGACCCGCTGCCTCCTATCGACCCAGAGATGGCCCGGATGGACGTGCATCAGGTGCCAGGTGGACAGAGGATGGAAGGACTGAGTCCCATCGAGCTCTTATCACAAGCCAACCAAGTCCAGGATGTGCATGTATTACCATCTCAGCTCAGATGTAAGTATAGGCAGATATGTAAACCATTATGGAAAAGTCATCAGATCAGAAATAAGAATGTAAAAAGCCAGACATCTGAACAAGACTTTTTTTTATTCAAGAAATTATAATAAAAATCCCTTTTATGTTCCCTTTCATTTGGGAAATCATAACTGACTTTTGAGAGGATATCGTATCAATATTCCATAATTGGCAACTCTGTATAAACTTACTCATGTATTGTATTCTACTTGTGTAGTAATGAGTTTGCAATGCTAATCTGATCAATATTCAACTTATTGTAGTCCCAATCTCTCACAGCCTCTTACTTGCTTTTCTGCTATCATTATGTCCTGAAAAATTTCCATCTACAGCTGTTTGAGAATAACCAGGTTTTAATGAATAAACTTAATTTGGGTTTGTAACTGAAATTCATCATATATGGTGAAAAATTAATAATGCTTTATGCGCTCATATATCAGGAAATTTTGCACTATACAATTCTATGGTCAGACAGTGCCGCCGATTGCATGTCCCTTCATTTTTCATTTCTCAGAAAATATTTATTCAAAACGCCATATTTTGATAATTCAATTGAATAATGATCAAATTTTTTTGTAATGTGCTTTTACCAAAATTTTCATATTTGATCAAACATTTATCTTTATTTGTCGATTGAATAGCTCCATATCATCAGCATCATCACAGAAACAGCTCCAAGCTGGAATCAGAGAGCAGAACTATTTTGATAATATCTATCAAATAATAATACAGATTTTTCTTAATGTGCTTTTCCCAAAATGGACATATTTGAATAATCTTTTTCGTTTATCTATGAAACAGCTCCATATCATCAGCAGCATCACAGAAACAGCTCCAAACTGGAATCAGAGAGCAGAAATATTTTGATATTTCTATTAAATAATGATTCTCAATGTTCTTTTAACAAATGGCATTGTTTAATCAGACAATTATCTTTGTTATTTGTCTATTGAACAGCTCCATATCATCAGCAGCATCACAGAAATAGCTCCAAGCTGGAGTCAGAGAGCAGAGCTACAAGCATTTCCCGCATCCAGTTGGCTCGCATTCCGTCGCCGCCTGCTCACGTGAATGCACAGATGCTTCGTGATGAAGAGAGAAGGGCGTCGACGAGAACATCAAGCAGGCTTCCTCCTTCGGTGATGAAGATGTCCTCTGTGATGGTCAATGCAAGGTAATTTAGACCCCATTCTCATCTAGCTTTCAGAAGCGGTTCCTCGAGAATCATTGGACAAATCCGGTTTCAATTACTTCTTTTGGAGCATAATTTCTATTGCGTGACTCATCTTGCAAAGTCAACTTATTTGTATGCAAAAACTTATACCACGTGATGTGCTTGTCTACTATTTTCTAGCAGTGGATATAGTGCTTGCTTGACTACAATTTGAGGATGGTAATTTTAGATGTAAACCACTTAACTCTAACTTTGATTGACGATCATTATTAACAAGAAGACACTAACATTGGTTTTTAAGAAACATTGCAGTGTTAAAAATAAAAACTATACTTTGAGGTGGTTTTTCAAACTGATTATGAAAACCACACTTGATTCACCAGCTCAATCATTATTATTACACCGACATGAAATTGACTTTCATTAAGCTGGTATTAATGTAATTTAACTAGTATATCGTTATGGTGGAGAATATGATTTCTGATAATCGGTGACATGGGTATGTGGTGTGCTTGTACTTTTATCAGGCACAATAATTTAATACCATTGATGCATGTTTATTTTTAATACATACATTTTCTGGAAGTCAACATTTTTTGTTTTCTTTTATTTGCAGGAAAAAGGCCATGAAGAATAGAGGTGCAAGTGTGTACTATGAAGAGAAGCAGTTTCACAAAATCATAAGTAAGTATTGCACATTATTGTTTGTCAAATTTTGTAATATATTGAAAAATCAATGGCTTAATTTCAAGAGGATTACAAGTATTTTATCACCTCGTGTTTCAAAAGATTTGAAAATATTCAGAAGCATGCAGGCCCAAGTGAAACTTCCAACTCACATTATATCTTTTCATGATTTTACTTTTGATGTAAATTTAGTATCTGTAGATGTCTTGAAAATTTTCCATTGTCTATTGGTCTGAATTCCCAATCAATATCTACTTTGACAACGATTATGTGGTTTGCTATGTCAGCTATCAATATTTCAAATTGTCATCCTGAATCACTGTAAATAATGTGTGTTCTTTATTATTCATTTCTACAGCACTAGACGAAGCCATCAACAGCCGACCTCCGATGCCCTTTGACCTCGATACCCCTGGACCGTGCCGTTACTCTCCGAGGAACCAGCCTTTATATGAGGACAATGCGCCCCAGTATTCCTTTGGCACAAAGTTTCCTGAAAGAGGTATGTACAGAACTTTTCAGGTAAAATTCATCATAATGTCCCCAGTATTTGATTCAATACCTGCAAACAAGAACAGTTTTCTCTTGTTCAAGGAGATTTTTGACATGGAACAACAAATAAACGTGCACTCATTGAAAATTATGGTTCTTAATATCTACTTTAAACGTTCTTTTGTAGGTCCTTTCTGAAACTTTGACTGGGTGTTAGTCCATTTTTTGCCTTTAACATTCAATTTTAATGCTAGAAATAGTAGGGTGTTTGGTTTTCAAATTTGGTTTGGTTTACAGCTCATATGGTGTATCTCTTTTTTGAAAATATGAGTTTTGAAATCCTTTAGTCGTATCAATTCGGTAAAACTAGAATTTTTATGAGCGATAATTTTTTTCAATGAATGGATTCAGGCTAGCTGTTAAATGAAGAATATCCAAAGATATCAGCAGTTTTTGGCACTCTGTCTGTTTATTACGAAAATAATGTTTGTAGAGTACAAATTATGGGAATAAATTACTTATGAAATAGTTCTGTTGAGAAAAACATTTTTACTAAAAATTACATTTTTAAATTGTTTTTTTAGGTGGAGGTGGACGTACAGCCTATGCCAAGACATGGTTCAATAGTGACAATAACTACACAGTCAAAACAAGATTTGAAAGAAGGGTAAGTTGATATACAGTATAACCTGTCTATAATGGTCGCCATGGCAAAACGAGTCAAGTGGCTATTGTAATCAGGTGTCCTTGAAAGACTGAATCTGCTGTGCACATTTTCATCTGGTCATTATTATATTAGTTATAATATTCTTTCCAAATATGGTTTGGAAGTGTCACTTCAAGCCTACGAGAAAAGTGATTGAGATTTTCAATGATATAGAGACAGTTTTCTTCATTTCACCATTGCATTTTTAATTTTATGGTGAGACTTTGATGTAAAACTGCATGCTTCCTCATACAATGGAAGGTTACTTATGTTAATTGAATACTGGAAATAATTATTAGTATCCTATCTAAGGACCACAGAGTGGTAGTCTTGTGTGGTTGAGTGCAGTAGGAATTTGCCGCAATCATTCTAATGTATCATGCATCTAACCATGATTTCAGAACCTGGAGCTGACTTAATTTTGGCCACCGCACACTACACAACTTGCAGTTGTACGACCTTAAGACCAATTCTAAAAATACTGAAACACGCTATCATACGTCGTCTTACGGCAATTTACCTGATACCTACCACTTCATCAAATTTCAAGTATCAAGTAAATTGCCATAAGACGACATATCATATCGTGTTTCACAATTTGTAAAATTAGTCTGAAGGTCTTAAGGTCATACAACTAAAATTTGTGATGTGTGCAGTGGCCTTAACACACAAATTGGCAGTGTTCACAAGTCATAAGTGATGTACAGCAATTCTATTTTTGATAAACCATTCTACAAAATTCAAGAAATTTGATTTAGAGGGTTTTTTTGAAAACTTTATTATTTTGAAATGTTCCTTCGTTTCTCCTCAGTGGCCATCGCCAAATGCATATGGTACGGGTAAATCTATGGTGGGTAGGAGAGTACCAGATAAGAGAGACTTTCCTGTGTTCAGCATGAGAGGGAAAACTAACTTCACAATCAACAAAAAAGGTAGGCATGTCAATCTTAGATTATATGGTACGATTATATATGTCATTGTAGTGTTAACCCAATCAGAGCAGGAATTGTTCTCAATGATAGTGGTCATAGCTCAATTCTTGCCACCGACAATCAGCGATTTAAAAAGAATCTCCTGATACTGTCAATATTCATATGTTGGGGTTGGCAAGCTGACTTCTGGTTTCGGAAACTATTGCATGTGCGACGCATATCATTTTGGAAAATTGCTGAATTTTCTTCCTTAAACTTCATGGGAGGTACTTGGTAATGCATCAAAGAAACACACCATGGTGTAATAATACCGGTAGTTAATATCAAGAAATATTTGTAATAAAGTGTAAAGCACATAATTTTTCAATCTCAAACCTAGCAAAATTTAACGCATATACACAAATGTCGGTAACCAGGAGTGGGTATACCGACTCGCATGACTTGTTTACTATGAGAAGTCTATAGTGCCATATATGGTTCTTAAATTTCTTTTGTTGTCAATGGCGAGAATTTATATGGTATTGACTAGTCCATGGTTGGTAGAAGGTACCAGATAAGAGAAAACTTCCTGTTTGGAACGGGAGGAAAAACCAATTTCATAATCAACAAAAAAGATAGACACATAAAGCTAGTCCATCATCGGGTCTGTTACCACTGTGAGCAGAAGGGGCAAGGCCTGTGACAAATTAAACAACCTCCATTCAAGCATTAACAATAGCTAGATGGACACAACAGAAACTTTCATCCTTTTCAATCTGTGAAAAAAATTTTCTTTTGTTCCTTTGTTAAAATGAAGCTATTATGAATGTCTGAATGAAGTTGTTTACTTTGTTCCAGTTCTTCGTCCTTCCTTCTCACAGTGAATGAATAGAAATGCTCTCAATTTTATGACTAATTGTATCTCTTCACGACACACAAAAAGTAGCCAAGACTTATCCATGGATGCGAATAAAAAATATATTCTTTGTCTATTACATTGAGGTGAAATGTACAAAATTGATTGGATGTTGGTTATTATTCAAAATGAAAAATACAAACATGCATCCACTTGAAGACCTTTTAGTATTACAAAATTTCAATGTTAAATATGCCAAATATTTTATTAAGATTGTTACAGTGCACCAAGACAATACCAATAGACAATCACATTTTTTTTATGCAGACCTCTGCAATCCCCCTTTAAAAAATGAAAGAGGATAGAAAAAGTAAGGGATTCATTTTTCTTGTTGGCATGGCTGCTTATATAATCAATGCTTTAATTTTAAGTTTGTTTGCATGTTTTATGTCGCTGATCCAAAATGGTCAAGTTGCATTTTCTTGAATAATACTGTTTATTGTCATGTTTAGCCAGGATTAATTGATTCTATTCTCCTTATTTGAGCAGAATCATACCTGTTTTGCCTGAAAGTATTTGAAGTCTTAAAGAACAACGAAACCCTGCATTTTATATTCTCTCAGTAGATGGAGAAAAATAAAATGAACCAACTGTGAAAATTTGAGCTTAATCCGACGATCCATTCAAAAGTTACGAATTTACAAAGTTATAGTGAATGTCCCGTCATGGGAATCCTCGAGTCGGCAACGCCGACCAATTATTAGTCGTCTACGTTCAAATCTGTGACGTATTTGTGGACAGCTCTCCATTCATTCTGTACACAAAATTTAACAATTTCTTCTTTTTTCAGAAAAGTGGACAAAATTTTCCCTTTTCTCGTCAGTATTATAGGTGTTGGATAATTCTTCAAGTATTGTTGGAAGAATAATGTTGAATAGTTATGGTATATTCAATCAAATTCCATAATTATAAAAAATCATGTACAAAATAAATGGAGAGTTGTCCGCATATCGTCATAGATTTTTTAAGCGTTGCCAATTCAAGGATCCCCATGACATGGGATAATTGAAACTTTGAAAATTCGTAACTTTTGAACGGACTGTCCAATTAAGCTCAAATTTTCACAGTTTGATCATCATATTTTTCTTCATCGACTGATAGCAAATTAATTCCAGGGTTTCATTCCACTTTAAATCATTTTAATGTTTTTAAATTTGCAGGGTCAGAGAATGAGCCCGGACCAGACCAGTACCATCGCCAGACGTCTGATCCTCTTCTCTTCCGTCGGGCCCCGGCCTTCAGCATGGGAGCAAAACTCAACAGAGGCAGGCTCTTTGGTGCACCAGGTATGTACAATTTTCCTACAATCAAAACAAAGTTTTATGTCAAACTTCATTGACCTGGGAGGTGTTTCACCAAGATAAGAAAGACTGTACGCACAACTTTACGGTCAACTGGTACCCCTTCTTGTGCGTAATGGTTCACATTATTACGCGCATTCAGCGCAAGAACTGATACCAGTCGAACGTAAAGTCGTGCGTAACTTTAAGAACGACTTGGTGAAACACCGCCCTGACTGGATATGCAAAATGGCTGAATGTATACTGTAGAAATAGTCAATGGTATACATCATGAGCAGAATAGGCAAATGATTTTGGACAAAGTAAGCAACTTCATTCCAGTGTTCATAATAGCTAGATACACACAAAAGAAATTTCCTCCCATCTGAGGAGAAATGTAAATCAGTCTTAATACAGTGAGTGGAGGAGTCACTTTCTTTTGTGTTCAGGAAGCTTTTGTGAAGGCTTCAATGGAGTTCCTTTACTTTGTCTGAAATCCATCGTCCCCATATGCTCACAGTGATATTCATTAGGGGCCCTTGCCTTCAGCATGGAGCAAAACTCAATAGAGGCAGGTTATTTGGTGCACCTGGTATGTACATGTTTAATCTGGCCTGATACAAAACATATTCTTTTAACAGGAGCAAAGTTGGTGAGCCGAACATAAAAATTGAAGAAAATCGGACTGGTGATAGAAAAGTTATGAATTTTTAATGATTTAAAAATTCATGCAAACTGTGGATCTACATGTCTATCATGGAGAGATGTTTATAATTTTGAGTAAATCGTAATTTTGATGTTTGACTTCATTGGTCTTGCTAGGTGTTCAAAGTGAATTGATTGCATGGTGTAGGAATAATCAATGGTATTTTCCGTCGGGCCCTGGCTTTCAGGATGTGGGGCCTAAATTCAAAAGAGGCATATGTTATTTGTTTAATCTATATTGATGAATGGCAAAAATGATTGATCATAGGCAGGCTAACATACAGTATTCACAGCACTGTCTATGTGCAAAGTTATTTGAGATGAAGATTCAGGTATGCATATCCGTCCTATAATTGCACATGATGTTTAATCAATGATACATTTGTTGGGCCCGTGTCTGCCCCATGAGAGCAAAAAAGAAGAGGCGGACTCTTTAGAAAATGTAATATTCACATTGAAGGTGTACTCTTTTAGGGGGTGGGTGGGATGAACAGATTTGTTTATCATGATGACTAGATATGCAAAATCCATGGGAAGGGAGGGGGTCACATAGGCACCATCCCCACTAGTTTGAAATCTATGGTAAACAGGAAAAGTATGTCTTGTATGAATCATTTATACCATTAGATTACATGTATGCACATAAATGACTTAGAATTACATTTTCATGCTCATTACCACATTTATGTATTTTGTTTCCCCAACAGAAATTACTCCAGCACCCAACTACTACAATCCTCACCCCAACTATACATCACGGAAGGTTACGTATCCAGCGTACACAATCACAGGCATCAGGAAACCCAAAAGTCATGCTCTGGGACCACATGCTACACTCTAATGAAATCTTTGTATCACGACTCCGACAAGTTAGTCTGTGTTGACTAATCCAATGAAATCCTTGATTTTGATTGGATAAGAAGTACTAACTCTTGACTATTATGTAAGATCACCTATCGAGCATACACCATCACAGCTAGCATCAGGCCTAAAAGTCATGCTCTGGGACCACATGCTATAATCTAGCGAAATCTTTGTATCATGACTCCGACAAGTTAGTCTAGGCTGACTAATCCAATTAAATCCTTGACTCTGATTGGATAAGAAGCATCATCTCTGACTATCGAGGAAGGTCACCTATCCAGCGTACACTATCACAGGCATCAGGAAACCCCCAAAAGTCATGCTCTGGGACCACATGCTATAGTCTAATGAAATCTTTGTATCGCAACTCCGACAAGTTAGTCTAGGCTGACTAATCCATTGAAATCCTTGATTTTTATTGGATAAGAAGTACTAACTTTTGACTATCGCGTAGGATTACCTACCCAGCGTACACTATAACAGGCATCAGGAAACCCCAAAGTCATGATATAAATGACTCCGACGAGTTAGTCTAGGCTGACTAATCCAATGAAATCCTTGATTCTGAGTGGATAAGAAGCACTACCTCCAACTACCACAGAAATTGAGTCACCTATCCAGCGTACATGATCACTGGCATGAGGAAACCCAAAAGTCATGCTCTGGGACCAGAAATTAGGACATAATGACTTAGGCTGTAATGAATAATCCAATGAAATCTTTGAAATAGATGAAAACACTTATATGTGTAATGAAATTTTACATCGTCTTTGTCATGTATGTTACAGCAAAATGTCAAATTTTTATTTCATCAAAGCAAAAGCTCCTTGTCCAAATGGATTTCGGGACTAAACACATTTTCTAAGTGTATTAGATGGGTGATGATATGAGCTGATATGTTATGTAGGCTGAAGAATCTATGCAGAATAATATAGAAAAAGTGGTCAAAATTTGGATTGCAATAGGCGGATTTACTTATATATCCAAATTTATGTGCGTTTAACGTAGTTACACGGTATTCCATAGGCCGGTTGATAACAATAAGACTACAAGACTTGGAATCCAGTTTGCATACATTGTTATGTCGGCAAGCCTCGGGCAAGCTTTTGGGTTGTCAAGAACAACCTTTGTGTTAGAGGTATGCATAATATTGGCATCTATTATTAAACCCGCCTATTACAGAAAAATGGCAAATTAGTTGTGAGGTGTATTTTTTTTGTAGAGAAGAGGGTATATACATGTATTCTGGTAAATTCAGCTCTCATAATTAAAAAAAGGTGCTTGTTAATTGAAGTTTAAATGAAGCATCTTTGTGTTTTGTGCTGAAAATTCCACAGTATTATGATCATTACATCTAGATATTCCGTCCAATCATGTACAGTTACTACTTAGAATTCTATCTTTGTATCATTTTGTAAAGAGGCTTTTATAATGTAAATACAATATGTAAATTTGTTAAAATATAATGAATCTTTTTATGAAAATTTGTATTTTGCTATATTTTCTGTCAGACTTCTTTAACGCCAATCTAGTTGAGTAGTTTAAACTCCAGTTTGGAAATTCCACTAGATGGCCGAGAATAATTGACTTTCATCATTTAACACACTTATAACCCCGGTCACAGAGGACCCCGGAAGCAACACGATTCACCCTGACTCGTTGTTCTGAGGCAGTTAACTGTGAATTAACAAAGAGTTGGGGTGAATCGTGTTGCTTCCGGGGTCCTACATGTATGTGACCAGGGCTTTACTAAAAAGAAACTCGTCAGAGGAAATTCTCAAGGATAGAATGTATGTATTTGCTTCGAGAACATTTCATTGCGCCTTTTGGCGATTCAGAATTTAGTTTCCATCCTAATACACATATTGAAAGGTTGGCATCTATGAAACTGTTGCGAGGGATTGGGAGGGTTAAGCCCCGGTCACATAGGACCCCGGAAGCAACACGATTCACCCCGGCTCTTTGTTAATTCACAGTTAACTGCCTCTGAACAACGAGTCGGGGTGAATCGCGTTGCTTCCGGGGTCCTATGTGACCAGAGCTTTAAAGAATAAAATAGAGAGGGAGGCAGGGATGCTCAAGTTATTGAGTATAGAGGAAGAATACTAAAGCCCCAGTCACATAGGGCCCCGGAAGCAACACGATCCAACAAGACTTTGTTCTGAGGCAGTTAACTGTGAATTAACAAAGAGTTGTGTTGAATTGTGTTGCTTCCGAGGCTCTATGTGACCGGGGCCTTAGGTCAAGATAGAAAACTATGTGGAAAGACTGAGGGAGAAAGGAGAGGAAGAAGAAGAGAGGGAGAGAGGGGCGGAAGAGAAAGAGGTTAGGGAGAAAGGGAACGAATGAAAGAGGGATGCAAACGGGTTCAGGCGGAATCACAAACCACCATCTCGTAACACTTGTCTAATGCGAGAATATCAGACGAGAAATATAATTGATGTTGCATCCATTTATACAAAAGTAATGTCAATGAATATGTATTTGTACATAGACCATACGCTCTATATCTGACCATGGACTTATCAGTGGGTTTTGAAATCTGCGGACAGTGTGAAATGCAGTGAACTGCAGAAAATAAGTGCACATCCGATGTGCACATTTAACGATGTGCAGATCATGTATTCTGTGTAAATTAATCTGCAAATCAAATACGCCCTTAAGCCCTGGGCCCTATTGCATAAAAAGTTGCGTTTAAACGCAAGTCAGAAAATTTAACGCAACTCCATTTTCAACCAATCGGGTGCTCGTATTTAGGACTTGCGTTTAATTTTCTGAGTTGCGTTTAAACGCAACTTTTTATGCAATAGGACCCTGGTCACATAGGACCCCGGAAGCATCACGATTCACCTCGACTCTTTGTTATTTCACAGTCAACTGCCTCAGAACGAGTCGGAGTGAATCGTGTTGCTTCCGGGGTCCTATGTGACCGGGACATAATATTCTACCGTCCACAATCGTTCCTCCACAAGCTTCGAAAACCCACTATCAGTATGGACTATGGAAGTTTTTTTCTTCAAATTTCTTTGTGGATAGTCGCCGTCAGATTTTAAATTTTCGACCAAAAGCCAAAAGAATAGTTGTCAGTCATCAAGGATATAAGTTATGTCTGCCAAAATCTTGGCTCGTTCCCATTTAAAGGAATACAGATCGTCTGTAGTCCATCATAGGACCATGCTCTTGTGTCCAAGGTTGTGTTTCATAAAGATGTGCGTAGATGTACGCATGACTGGTGATCCTTTCTCGCACTCGATGATATCTCCTGGTACTGAATCTTACCGAAGAAAGGATCACCAGTCGTTTGTACTGCCATGCGTAGATCTACGCAGAGCTTTATGAAACACAATCAGTCAAAATGAATTTTTGATTGTGAAACTATTTCCGGTATTCTTTTCCTAATTTAGGCAATTTCATTATACCGAAAATAGGATAAATATAAAATAATCAATAGCACAAAATCACAATGTCTAAAAAATAGGATAAAAGACAAAATCATGAAATTCATTACACATTTTTATGGCAACTTGCAAAATAAGTACAAAAGTATGGAAAGAAAACTAAACTTGACATTCAGTATTGAATATGGAAATGAAAACGGGAAAATATGTCCTCACTACAAAAGGTTCTAGGGATTGATCTTATTGTAAATAATCATCAATATTAGGCAGACGGATTTGTCGTAATTAGACATGTACGACACGAGTCTTCTATAAGATTTTGCAAATTATGAGATTTAGTTATACTGTGCGATGATAGGCGCTTGTCTACTGGCAATGAAACAAATTCTTCAAAATTAAGAATTCAATATTTAATTTGATCTCTACAAACCACGAAGAAGTTAAAACCAACACGTTGTTCATTTAAACTTTGTCCAATCAAGTGATTTTAGACAGCGCTTACACTGTTGTAATGTCGGTTGGCGTTTGTCTACAGGCAATCGATCAAATTCTTTGAATTAAGATCAATTTTAAAGTTCGTCACGTTAAACCACGACGTTCATACGAACAGGTCATACATTTCCTCTTCATTTTACGAATTGAGCGAGTTTAGACAGTGCATATGTGCTTTGTGTTGTTAATGGGCGCTAATCTCCTAGCAAGGAACCTCAATTCTTCAAATCGAGAATAGATTAATAAAGTTCATCTACAAACCACAACATTCAAACGAACAGAAAGTATATTTCTTAATCTTACGAATTGAGTAATTTTAGACAGTTCATATGATGTATATTGTAATGTCCGCTGGAGTTTGTCTTCTTGCAATGTAAAGAATTCTTCACCTTTACATTAACCCAAGTTCATCACCATAAACTATGACGTTCAAACGAACAGAGCAGACCTTTTTTGTTTAATTTAACGAATTGAGCAATCTTAGACCGTGGCTGTGTTGTGTGTTGTTAATTGGCTTTAATCTTGCAATGACCTAAATTCTACCCATTGATAGAGATTAATATTAAAGTTCATCTATAAACCAGGAAGTTCAAACATATTTAATGAATTGAGCGATTTTAGACAGTGCTTATGCTGTGTGTCTGTTTCCGTTGGTCTACTGGAATATTCTTTCGAGAAGCTCTCTAATCCGTTGATGTCGTTTATCGAGATCAATATCAAAGTCGTCATCCTCCTCGTCGTCGTTGTTGTCATCTTCCTCTTCTTCTTCCTCCCTGTTCTCCTGGTCCAGATCTGCATTCTCTTTATCCTGACATTTGAAAAGGTACGATGAGTTAGGCAATAATTAAGATTTTATAACATCTGCCACATCAGAAAGTAATTGTAGGAAAATTCAGGAGGATTTTTAAACGAGCGATTTTACTTTTAAGTTTGAATCCCAATGTGAAAATCTGCAAGAAATTAAAATTTTATAGTGCAATTATTCTTGATGGGCCGTGAAAGGAAAGCACAAAATTAAAGCTATACAACTAGCACATTTAATTGCCTTTCGAAATATTAGTTATACTCACCCAACTTGTTCCTTAAAATGCTAAAAGTATGACATTCTATTCATGGACGACAGTATTTAGAACACTTAGGGGGTGTTGCTCAAAAGTTGCAATTGATCGCAAGTTGCAGTTGATCGGAACGTGCCAATCAAAATCATTGTTTCATGCGCGTCTTTTTAAATGCGCGTTACAGTTTGTAAAGTTGCAGTTGATCTGCAGCTGATTTTGAGCAACACCCCCTTAGTCATATTTGAAAAGGATTGGAATAGGCCGGTCTACGAAGAGATTATTCAATTTTCTTGCCAACAGATGCAATATGATTGNAGAAGCTCTCTAATTCGTTGATGTCGTTTATCGAGATCAATATCAAAGTCGTCATTCTCGTCGTCGTCGTCATCTTCCTCCTCCTCTTCCTCCCTGTTCTCCTGGTCCAGATCTGCATTCTCGTCATCCTGAAATTTGAAAAGATGCGACGAGTGAGACAATCAAGATTAATGACATTGGATGCACTTTATATAGCGCACATACCAACTATACCGAGTGCTCAAGGCGCTTTGCATTATCATTACCCTTGCTTCTTTAGCCTGGTGTATTCCTGCCATGGTTGAGTGCAGCATAATCATGACAATGTGGAAGGATTTCTCACTGAAGGAAATTAACGCCATGGGTGGAATTTGAACCTACGACCGAAAGGCGAGAGTCGGAACCACCACAGCACGGCGCAAATGTAAAATCCTGAAGCACGATTCTAAAACGAGATATTCTACTTTAAAGTTCGGAGCTTTGCAAGGAAATCCTATTTTTGAAAATGAAAATGTATTGGTTTTATAGTGCATTTGTTTTTGATGGGCCTTGGAAGGGAAAAATTGAAGTCCTACAATTAGCACGCCCAAATGTCTTTTGAAAGATTAGGTATACTTCAATTCTAAAAAAAAAATCATCAAGTACCATAGATTCAAGACATGCCGACCTTTAATCGCATTCAGTTTGCTAAAAGAGAATTCTATTCATGGACGACAGTATTTAGAACACTTGGTCATCTTTGGGCAGGATTGGAATAGGCCGGTTTACGGATAGACTATTCAATTTTCTTGCCAATAGACGCAATATGATTGAATACATTTCTTGTTGGCTATGTTTGGCAAGCCTCTGGTGATCTTTTGGGTTGTCAAGAACAAGTTTTCCGTACAAAGAAACAAAATATGTACCAGTAGTAAAACCGCCTATTTTACGCAAAAAAAGTGACACTTTATCCAGCGAAGATTTGATTCATTGAGCAAAAGGGACAAATATTTTAACGAAGTAAACAATTTCATTCAGGCATTGACATAATTTTCATGAGCACAAGAGAAAGTATTCTCATATTCGCTACATTCATTATTTTAAACTTCTCCTCAATATAAGAGGAAAGGAAATTTCTTTTACGCGTGTCTAGCTATTGCTAATGCTCGAATGAAATTATTAACCCTGTCCAAATCCTGTCCCTTTTACTCACAGCGATTGCGTTAAACTTCAGCTCCAGGCACATACAGCCCCGGAAGCAACATGATTCAACCCGACAGTTGTTCGCAGGCAGCTAATTGAACTGAACAAAGAGTCGTGTTGAATTGTGTTGATTCCGGAGCCCTATGTGACTGGGGCCTTATACCTACCTCATCATCCTTATCATCAGAGGGGTATACATCAAGCTGCATTTCCGGATTAAAATCCTCTAGATTCGGGAGGGGCAGTGGCTTCAGCTCCGCTTCCGGAAGTGGTTCTATGACCAAGGTTGGCTTTTCTTCTGCGAACGGATTCGGGTACCCAATGATTGGGTGTTCCTCTTCTTTTGGTTTGCTGTCGACGACGGCAGCTAGCATCGCAGCGATTTTGGTGATTTTGGCGACTTGGTCAGCACTGGCGGATCCTTTGCAGAGATTGTAGATCAGGTAATCTATGACGTCCAATAGATTCCGGATGTCAGCAATGGTCCTGATCGTCTCTGGGTTAATCTGTTGTCTGTCGTTGCACAGAGCGCTTGGTCCATCTTCAGTTAAAGCAGACTTGACAATCTCGCGAAGATCATACATTTTATTTGAACCAGCAAATCCACGGAGTTCGTCTGCCTCGTCTCCCTGATCAATCGCCTCGTCCTAAAAAGGGGAATTGAGAAAAAGAGGGAAAAATTAATATGCAGACCAAACTGTACGAGATTATCGTTAATTCTAACAATTAACAGAACGTGATTTTATTGATAGGTCATTACCGAAGACCCCACTAAAAGAATTTCTTTAGTTGGGGATCAAAACATTACCTTTTCCTTTTTCGGGAGACTGTTGATGACGGCCAATACTTTCGCAGCGATGGCAGAGGTCTTGGCGAGGTCCTTGCCAGAGGCAGACGCTTTGCACAGTCGGTAAACCAGGTACTCCATGACGTCATTTAAGCTCTCGATATCGGCGATGTTCCTGATCCTCTCGGGGTTAACCTCCCGATCCGAGCACATAGCGTGGATTAGGGGTAAGTCAGTATCGGATGACTTGGGATCACCGTCAGCAGACTTGACGATTTCGCGAAGCCGTTGCATTTCGTCCAACTCGAACAAGCGGGGCATCTTTCCTGAAGTTTGCTTCAACGGTCCGTTTAAGCTTCCGATCTTTGGTGTGTTCTGGCGGCGACGTCCTATCAATCGCCGGAGTTCGTTGTTAACCTCGTCTCCTTTATCACTCGTCTTCTCCTGGGGAAAATGACAAGATAAGCATATATTTTTTTGAATAACCTTTTATGTCGATTCCAATTTTAGTAAAGTAATGTCCACTGTTGTATTGTGTTGACACGAATGGGTTTTCGAAATTGGAGGGTAGCACTTGTGGACGGTAATAAAAAGAACTAGTGCGCATCTTATGTGCATACTTAAAGATGCGCAGATGAGTTGCGCAGTTGTCATTTAATGCCCGGATCAAAATGCGCCCCGTTTTCTTCCGTCCACAAGGGTACTTTATATTTCTCATGTTTTTATGAACTATATAGAAATGCTAACACAAAAACATGGAAGTTAGTATACGGATACATATAAACCTGGAAGTAAACGGATACATGAAATAAACATAAAATACTTACATTTTGCTCAGCCGTATCCTTAGCGCCAGAGTCCGCATCAACCGGCAGCGGAAGTGGTTCTTCACTGTATTCCGGGGACGGGTCAATATCGATGTTGAAGTTGGGCTCATCCAGTTCTAGATGCGGACGAGCGATCGGTGGTAAAATGTTGGCTCGTGACAAACGTTCGACGATGTCGGCAATCTTGGAGACCTCGTCGTCCGTAACAAGAGGGCGACATAGGCGGTAGATGAGGTAATCTATGACGTCACGGATGCTGTTGATGTCGTCGATCTCCTGAATTTGCTCGGGGTTGTCCAGGCGATCTTTGCAGAGCGGGTGAGGATGATCACGATCCAGGTCGCGGCCGGGAAGACCGATGCGCTGACCACGCATGGATGTATCTGAAGCATCAGCAGCGTTGGGGTTTGGAAAGGATATCTCCAGGAAAGTGCGTTTGGATGAATCTAAATCATAGGCGTTCAGCTCTTCAGACTTCTTGGAAGGTGCATCTAAAGCATCGGCAGCGTTAGGGTTGGCGAATGATATCTCCAAAAAAGTGCGCTTGGACGAGTCTATATCATCGGCGTCGGCGTCTTCCGTTTTCTCTGAAGAATCTGCACTTGGTTTTGGTCTAGTGACCCAAGAGTCAAGAGTGCTCTGCTTGTATTTCTTTAGTCTTTCGATCTAAACGGGCAGAGAAGGAAACGATCTGAATAAATCTACTGTTGTCATATTGAATAGGCGAGTGTACTAATAATGAATCAAAATTTCAATTTCATGCGTTTCTTTTGCACGAAAATAGTTCTTGACCACCCAAAAGCTTGCAAGAGGCTTGCCCGACAAAGCAACACGTATCATATGCAAATTGTATTCAAATGGCATTAAAGTTCAATTGTTACCAACCGGTTCAAGAAATACCACGTAATTGCGTTCGATAGCAAGAAATCTGCAAATATTTGAATAGTAAACCCACCTATTCTGAAAATGCTCACCTAAAATATATTTAAAAAAGACCCACTAGTAGACTAAATAGCGTCCTTAGGTAATGTTATCTGTATAAATAAATGGTAAGGTATAATCTGAACACTTCCTTTAGCATTAGCGATACAACTATGCCAGAAAGACAACTATGTTTGTCAATTATCAACACGATAAAAACTAATTCCGTAAAATAAAGTGGGCCACAGAAAATAGATCCGTACGCAGGTTATTGAACAGTGCGGATACAACAATCACAAGCAGGTTCCGATTTGAAATGCATTGCAAGGGAGCTTTGAATTTGCTTCAGACTTAATTTTTCGGTAATAGTTTATATCGTTCTTACATGTTTTAAATTAGTTTTTAGAAATGAAAAATATCTTTTTCTTGACATGTATACTTGTTCTCTCCGAATGATTTTGCCAGTTTTGGGGCAAAGATGGTCTAAAATTAGGATTCAGACGAACGGTACTTACTCTTGGGTCCTTTGGTTTTACCAGCTCATCGACGATGGCCGAGATCTTATCCACTTCTTCATCAGTAACCAGTGGTTGACACAGACGGTAGACGAGATACTCTATGACGTCACGAACGCTCTTGATTTCATCAATCTCCTTGGGATTCTCAAGTCTGTCTTTGCAAAGCGGATGATGCTCATGGTCGAGTTTGGGAGAAGGTTCTTCCAGAATGCGCACCGATGTATCTAAAGCATCGGTGTCAGAATCGTCTGAATTCTCTGCAGAAGTGGTATTGGACTTTGGTTTGGAAAACCAAGAGTCGAGAGTCGTCTGCGTGTATTTCTTTGGTTTCTCGATCTCCTAAAAAGCGGAAGAAAAGTGATCGTTAGCACATTGACTACAGAATTACGTAATTCCCGTAGACTTTATGCAGGGTGTACCAGGATCCAGTAGTTCTACTAATGGGTTAGTAATTGTTAGACCACTTTCGTAATCTATTCAAATCTTATGCATGCTTCTTTGTCAAACATACAATGACAATGTCCAGCCGATATAAAATAATCTTATTTCAATAGAAGGAATGTGTAACGCATACACTCATTGCTAGTTTAGTCAAGCTACAATATTTTTCCAACCTAGCAACGTTAATGTATGCAAATAGCATTGTGACTTTTGTACTCTGAATGCATTTTGACAGCTGAATACATAGTTCGTCAGAGGGCAAATGTGAATAAATTTAAATACATTACGAAAGTGGTCTATTGGGTACAGTGCCAGTTTACTATTAGATTAAACGTACGTGTGTTACTTGTCAACGATGTAGTTATGGTGTATTCCTAATCATAAACAATATTTGGAATCCAATTTATACCAACTCGTTTCTATGTTGGGCAGGCCTTGTGCAAGTTTCAAGTTACTCAAGAATTACATTCGTTAGAGAGAAGCGTGCATAAATTTGAATTACAGACTTGGGCTGGGCCAGGTAAATCCGTCTTTAAAAAGAGTTTGAAATCTAACAATATACATGAATATTTCATTTGGTCGATTAAAGGGTACTATTAAAATTCATGCACTGATCCACATATTTCTTTTTGTTATTTACAGAACCAGCTCTGAAACATGATCTAGCAAGGTGAACAAACTTGACTCTTGTGATGTCACAATAGAATTTCCATTTGAAAGAAATTTTTAAGGGCGTTCCCTACTAAGCCACATAAAATTGAAGAAAAAAAAATATTATAAGATATATGAAACACATTTGGGCTCTTTCACTGAAAAGGGTATTGATTAATGGTATAATACATCAATACAGATCGACTTGTAATTTCATAATAGTAACCCTTTAATTAAGTCTTTTGAATATTTAAAATGTGAATTTATGGATTCGAAAGGATTCTTTAGAAAAAATTAAAATAAGATAAGTCGAGAAGTGCATGAAATGCATATTTTTGTTAAATCATTCATAGGGTTATATCAATTTGTGTACCAGCAACCATGTATTTGACGTAAAAAGAAAATTTTCTTTGCGTTGAAGGTTTGAACAAGAGGGTTTTTTTAAAACAAGATAATAAACTACTTACAGAGAAGTGCATGACATACATCATATCACATGAACAAGATATGTAAAGTTGGACTGGTCACTTGTGATAGAAATAAAACTTTACTTATTGTCCGATTTACTTCAAAATGTCTGAACTTTTCGTCCGATTTTTCTCCTATTAATCAGAGCAAGATTTTTTTTTGCGCAGACCAAAAGTATAGTAAACCGGCCTATTTGGTATTTTTTTTTAATTGATTACTTCCATAATGCCGTCAAATATGACGCACACGTCTTTGTCGAATGAAATATGACAAACTATTTGCTCGTCCAATACAAGAGAATCTTATTTTCATAGGATTGTGGATGGTGTGTATTGGTTGCTGCTTCGTTGAGAAAGAAATTCAATGTTTGTACAACTTGGCATCTATGCAAGTAGCATGTTGACCGCTTCACTCTCGTGTTCATCTTGGAGAACACGCAAATCACTATAGAACTATACAAGTGGTTTACAGACCAATATCTCCTTGAAAAGTTATTCAAAAATATAAACAAAAAATGAAAATACCTTTTTTATCAGACTGGAAAGCTAGCAAATTGATTGCATCGAGTAAATGCTACACTCGTCTGTACGTTTTGTACTCTGTTGGCGTGATTTTCATAAAATATGTAATTTTAACCCCCATTTCATCCCCAAATAGGCCAAACTAATGTTCAATACTCGTTAATAGGGGTTTTTAGGAATTGGATGAAAGGAGGGTTATTAAAAGCGAACTGATCTGCCCATCTTTACATGAAGAATCGTGTAGTAAAGATAGTAACAATTTGTCGGGTCCGCTGGAGATTCAAATGAGACAAGTGTTATGACTATAAGATGTGTGTGAAAAAAAGCGATGCCAAAATTTCCAGGCCATAGACATTCTTTTTTTGTGTTTCTAATGTGCACATCAGATGCGCACTCGTCTTTCGTCCACAGGCCACCGTCTACCAATTTCGAAAACCCACTACTCTTTTACTTTACAATGTGTATAAATGCAATGTACAGATAATGGTACATACATGCCATCTTCCTATGTCGGAGAGAATCCCAATACGTTTCGAATAATTTTGGACGGACATGTGGGTAAAATTGAACACATTTACAAAACTCATGCTAACAGAGTCCAAAGCATACAAGATTGATATATCCTTCCGAGTGTTGCTTCCCCCCCCAAAAAAGGAAGATAATAACATCTAGAACTGCTTGCCTTCTGAAACATGGGTCAGCATACATACGGGAATGGCTATTCAGTCTGATAATAAAATTGTTTTAAAGATACTGGTTTATAAAGTTCTTTTCACAGATAGCTCAATTGGAAAGTGAACTTTTAGGAGGAAACTTGACTTACTCTAAAGCCCAGCGAGGTAGAGGTCGGGGCAGCGGTGGCCAGATGATGGCTCAAAATGGCGGCTACGATGAAGATACAAGGAATCTTCATCTCGGCAGCTTAATTCTCCAGTTCCCTCTGAAAAAAAAAAATCCGATTCAAACCACAAAAATCCGAACTCCAAGAGGACTCCCCGTCGAAATAAAACCTTGGGAGCTTGAAGTAACAGACGTCCGGCCGCTGGAGAATGTTCAGTGTATTCTGATGAAGCCGGTGAACTGGCTCGACCTTACATACGGTTCTAGATTCGAATTCTCCGCCAAAAATGTCAATTAATTGAATCATGAAATTCCAAAAGACCACCATCATAAGTTATTCAGATTTATTCAGGTTTACCGAAGCTGAACTATGTACACTCCTGTCAAAAGAGGAGTATAATAGTCTGAATTCTACTTGCATACATTAACGTTGCTTAGGCGGGTTTGCTAATAGATGCAAATTTTATGCATACCCCTAACACGAAGGTTGTTCTTGACAACCCAAAAGCTTGCCCGAGGCTTGCCCGACATAGCAACAAGTAATGTATGCAAACTGGATTCCAAGTATTGTAGTCTTATTGTTATCAACCGGTCTATGGAATACCACGTAATTACGTTAAACGCACATACATTTGAATATATAATTAAACCCGCCTATTAACAGGACACTTTCGTAATGTATTCAAATTTACTATTTTAGTCTGAAGACGAACTATGCAGTCAGCTGTAAAGATGATAATTAGGGCACAATAGTCAGAATGCTACTTGCCCACATTAATTTTGCTAGATTGGACAAAATAAACCACTTTTGTAATGTATTCAACATAATTTATTCATCTTTGCCCCAAGATGAACTATGTATACACCTGTCAAAAAGAGGAGTATAATAGTCTGAATGCTACTTGCATACATTAACGTTGTCAGGTTGGGCAAACATTGTAGCTTGTCTTCTCTTTCCGTTTACGCCCACAATCAACGTTGATTATTATTTTAGCATTTTAGCTTGACCAACCTAGCAACAACTACTACTTGCTATCCACATTCCTTCAATTGAAATACGATTATTTTATATCAGGTTAACAAATAGTTTGTCATTGTGCGTTTGACAAAGAAACTTGCATAGATTTGGAATATATTACGAAAGTGGTCTATCAAATCCTAAAGCCCCGGTCACAAAGGACCCCTGAAGCAACACGATTCACCCCGACTCTTTGTTAATTCACAGTTAACTGCCTCCGAACAACGAGTCGGGGTGAATCGTGTTGCCTCCGCGGGGTCCTATGTGACCGGGGCTTAAAATTTCAAACTTCGGGAATATGCATGAGGATAAAAATAGGTCATTATTCAAATCCTATGCATTCTTACTTGTCAAAGGAACAATGACGAAAATGTGTTCACCTGATATAGAACACTGTTATTTCAATGCATGGGATGTAGATCACATGCAGTAGTTGTTGCTCGGTTGGTTAAGCTACAATGTTTGTCTAACCTAGCAACGTTAATGTATGTATGAAGCATTCTGACTGTTCTGAATACATAGTTGGCCTTGGGACAAAAGTAAATAAATTTCAATACATTTCGAAAGTGGTCAATTATGTCGTATAAGCGGGTTTACTTATTTAATCAAACTTTTCTTGCCACTGAACGTAGTTAGTAGTATTTATTAAACCGTTTGATAACAATAAGACGACAATATCTAGTTTGCATACATTTAAAATACCTTTGTGATGAAGCAAATCGAGGCCTTTCACAGGTATGTGAATGGTTCAGAGCAAATAAATTATCCATAAATGTAAAAAAATGCAATTATATGATTTTTCATAATGGAAAGAAATTTTGTAAAGATGATATCAGCATTAAGATTGATAACATAGTCTTACCAAGAGTGGATAAGGCAAAGTTTCTTGGTGTTTATTTGGACAGTTCCCTCTCTTGGAAATATCATATTTCTGAAGTAGAAATCAAAATATCAAAAAGTATTGGCATTATATCCAAAATCAAACACCTTCTTCCCGGACACATCCTAAGAATTTTATACTGTGCTCTTGTCCTACCCTATTTAACCTATTGTAATCTTATCTGGGCAAACACAAACAAAACGAATATCCGTAAGCTGGTAGTCCTACAAAAAAAGATAGTTCGCATTATATCTGGAGCTAACTTTCGTGATCACACCAATCCTATTTTTAAAGATTTAAAACTACTGAAATTAACGGATATAAACTTACACCAACAGAGTGTCTTTATGTATAAATGTACAAATAATATATTCCCTAGTCAATTTAACGAGCAATTTTGTTTCCGCAGGAATTCGGAGTTCCATGATTATAATACGAGAAGTGCAAGCCAAATACACCTATCAAAACATAGAACCCGAAGATTTCAGTTTGACATTCGCTATTCAGGCCCCAAGCTTTGGAACTCCCTGCCAGAAGCGGTTCAAAATTCACTTTCTCTGCATACTTTCTCGCGTAAAATGAAAAATAATTTAATTTCCTCGTAATTGTATACTTGTTTGTACTATTATATTTTCCTCTGCATTTATGTTAACATTGACATATGCATATGGTTACTAATGTACTGGAGTGTTTCAATGTCCAACAGGACCAACACCTGCAACTGAAATGCTTGCTGTCAAGTGTTTAATACACCAGGTGCTCTCTCTTGACATCGATATTTAATATTATAATGCCAAAATTCTTTTTTTTTTTTTTTCTTCTCATTGCTCTTCTTCTCTCTTACCTTTTCTATCTCTCAAACATTTTCCTTCCTTTACCCATCTCGTTTTATTCTTAAATTGTTTGCTTACTCCAAATAATAATATGTAATAATTTATTTTCTTTAACTTTTTTTCTTCAAAGAGATGATTTTGTTTTACTTTGTTTTGTTGTAAAGGCGATCCCAACACAAGCTGTGCTTTCAGGGAACTCGCCTCCTTTATTTTGTTCTATTTGTGATATTATTTTGCATTGATTATGTATATGAAAAAGGAAATAAATTAATTCAATTCAATTCAATTCACTTGTTGCTATGTCGGGCTATTAGTAAAGCCGCCTATTGTACTACAATACTTGGAATCCACTTTGCATTCATTACTTGTTGGCAATGTTTGGCAAGCTTGGGGTAAGCTTTAGCGTTGTCATCAACCTTTATGTACAGAGTATGCATAAAAATGTTGCAAACAAGATTCCAAGTGTTGTAGTTCAGTAGGCAGGTTTTTCTCAATACACATTTTATGCGTTCTTATTACACAAAGGTTGTTCCTGACGACCCGAAAGCTTGCCTGACGCTTGCCCGACATAGCAATAGACGACTTTCGTAATGTATTCAAATTTTATGCACGCTTCTTTGTCAAATGCACAATGATAAACTATTTGTCCACCTGATATCAAATAATTCTATTTCAATGGAAGGAATTTGAATAGCAAGCAGTAGTTGCTGCTAGGTTGGTCAAGCTACAATGTTTGCCCAACCTAACAATAATGTATGCAAGAAGCATTCTGACTATTGAATTTTCATTATCTTCTGGTAGCTGAATACATACTTCGTTTTGGGGCAAGCGTAGATAAATTTGAATACATTACGAAACTGGTCTATTAATCATATATGCATTCCAAGTTTTGCAATTTAATTGTTGCGAACAAACTTAAGGAATACCACGTACTACGTTCTTGTGCTGGAAACGTCTATAAGTTTGAATATATTTAGTAAAACGGTCTATTCATGCGCGTTCCTTGCCGTACTTGACAATTGAACTAACATGACTAATAATACCTGGAATCCACTTTGCATACATTACTTAATATGCTGGGTAAACCTTAGGCAAGTTTTAGGGTTGTAAAGAACAAAAAACACTTGAAATATGCTCTATTAATAAACTTGCCCATTGAACCACAATCTAGTTTGCATACATTGCTAGTTGCTGTTTGAATAATAGCAGATGCAAATAGGCGGGTTAACTAATACATGTAGATGCAAATTTTATGCATATCTTTAACACAAAGATTGTTCTTAACAACCCAAAAGCTTGCCCGAGGCTTGCCCGACATAGCAACAAGTAATGTACGCAAACTGGATTCCAAGTATTGTAGTCTTATTGTTATCAAACGGTTTAAGGAATACCACGTGACTACGTTCAGTGGCAAGAAAAGCACACAAATTTGAATATATAAGTAAACCCGCCTATTCTATGGGTGCTCTGACACAAAGGTTGCTCTTGACACTCGAAAGCTTGCTCGATGCTTGTTCGACTATTATGCAATGAATAATGCAAAATGGATCCCCAGTATAATATTTATAAAACGCCACGTTACCCCGTCCCCTGGTAAAGCCCCAGTCACAAAGAAGCCTGAAGCTACCCGACTGAACACGATTCTTAGTCTAGATGAGCCATTTTTAAAATCTGAATTATGTGTCCTTCTTTGTTCATGGACAGTTAATGAGGCTAATCAGGACTCAACTGAACAAAAAGTGGTGTTTAGTCGTGTTGCCTTCGCCCTTCTATGTGAATGAGGCTTTAGATTCGTTTTGTTTGTTAATGCCCAGTCACATAAAAGCCCGGAAACCCGGAAGCCTCACGAATCAACAGGACTCATTGTTCGTTGGAATTGTGTGAACTTAGTAAAGAGTC
>BQKZ01000506.1:0-20548 GCA_036244855.1 Temnopleurus reevesii | reverse complement strand
AAGTTCCTATCTTTCTACACTTAACCATGAATGATTTTAAAGAATTTCAATGTGACAGATCTCAGATAGAGATTAGTTGGTTGGTTTTGTGGCTGGATGGCGCACTTCAATTAGAGCAAGCCAAACGCGAGACCAATGAGGGCGCTATTTAAAAATGAGTCTGCTTAAAGTAAGATAATTCTTTTACAAAAGTGTAAGGTTTTCAGTGGTCTGAATTTGATACTCAAAAACTAATACCATTCACGCTTAAATGGTGTACAACCAGGGAAACACCCGGTGTTTTTCTAGCCGTATTAGAAAACAATAAGGATAATAGAATTGACCTGAAAACAGTCGTTGTGCCATTTTATACCAGGGGCCTGTAACAGTAGAGATGCAATTAAACTTACGATGAATATTAATTGCAAAGTCTATGGCAAATTGTGTACCAAAGAGATGCAATCAATTGCAAAATTAATTGTATCTCCTTATGTTACAGGCCCATGAAACGTCTGCTGAACACCAAATAAGAGCATGGAATTAAAAACGAAGTGAATAGAGTGAGATATTGCATTTGGACATGTGTCCCTACTGACTAGGTTTGAAAATGACAAGCAAAGACACATTTACATATGCACTGTGAGCAAAAGGGATAAAAGACATGGGGAAAAGTAAAAAAACTTCATTCAAACATTCACACTAGCTTCGTGATCACAAACAAAGTTCCAGGTGCGACTCTTGTTTAACATTTTCCACTGAATAAAAAGAATAGCAATTTCTTTGTGTGCATGTAGCTTATGGAGGTTGTTTACTTTTCCCCCAGGCATTTATCCCTTTTGCATGGCCATTGAAATATAGGAGCGTATGCTGCTTACACACATTGTCAACAGAAGAATAGAGCACAATTATTAGCATTAAAAGTTAGCAAAGATACAAGTATAAAAACGTTATACACATTGTAACTTGTTTCCATAGAGACGATTAGTATAACTGGAATACGTCGTAAAAAAGAATGCCATTTATTATAGAGAATACAGCTAAAAATCAGTCCATTATTAAAACCAAGTGTAAATAATAATGCCAAACTTTGGCTTCTTTGCCTACATCGGGAAATATTAAAACGGCATCAGTTCGATTCAACTGATAAAAATTAGCACCCACGGAGTTTTTGTACAAACATTATCACAACTTCATTCGTTATTCACGAGACGACATTATACTTTAGTTGATTTTTCTCAGAATAAATGATAGCAAATCCATTTACAACATTGTACAAAATCAGGCATTTCATTTCATTCCCTGTATACTATACGCTTGAGCTGTGGCTACTTTTGAAATACTAGTCAGAAGAGAGAGGACGTGCATGGTATCAGAGTTGCAGGGATGCCAACCGTTCCGGAATATCTCAATATGCATGAGCAGTATTTTCATATGAAGTCAAGGCATTCATTACAATTGGATGGCTGCGTTTACGGTTATAATTGTCATATTTGCTCTGTCAAGGCCGACTTACACCTTTGCGTTCTAATCTTGCGTCGGCCCAGCGTGTTAGAAAATTAAAAAACCGCTACCCGAGAGTAGCGTATATACGCGGATCAGACGTTGGACTGACATTCGGCTTGCGCTCAAGGAGCGTGCGCTGAACGTCAGTTCACCGTATGTCCTGCGTATTTGTGCGTCAAGAGAGAGATTTTTATTAAAAAAAACGCTGGGGTAACGCAGCTAGGCTAAAAACACAAAAGGTGTGAGACTGCCTTTATTTGTGTTCAGCTGGTACATTATTCCCATTCTAATTTTGACTTCATGCATGTTCAGAAACGGTTTGCATCTCTGGAGTTGAGAACTAAAGATTTATCTATGCAGAGAAAAGAATCTAGACAGAAGCAGTGTTTTGCTAGAAGACGGGCAGGCTGGGGCGTGCGAAACGTCAAAGGCTATACTTCTGTGTTTCGATGCGAGCCTAGCGTATCATCTTCGTCGATGAACCGGAGTTGGTTTGCGTGGATGCCGTTCGGGGGTGACGTCGGCGGGGCTTCCTCCCTCGTGTGGACGACGGGTGGCACCAACGGCTCGAGTTCAGTGTCGGCTTCGTCCAGCCATTTGGGCTTCTTTTCGTTCTTCGCCGTTGCCATGTCAACCATTGCTTCGGAGCAGCCGGATGATAATGACAGCATGCTGTCGCGACGTTCGGGTTCCTTCATTGCGTCTCTGAGGGCCTTGGGAGACATACAAAATAAAAAAAAGATGTTGCCAATCTTCTTATCCATCGCACCCAGTGCGCATTATTATTATTAACATCATCATCATCATCATCATCATCATCATCATCATCTTTACCTGGAACATCCCAGTGCCCAGCGTGCCATCATCTTCCACGTCCTTATCATGAACCTTGGCCTCCACCTGCTGAATCTTCTTATCCATTTCGCCCAGGGCGCATTATTATTATTAACATCATCATCATCATCATCATCATCATCATAATCACCATCATCTTCATCATCATCACCATCAGCAGCAGCAGCAGCAGCAGCATCATCAGCATCATAATTATCATCGTCGTCCTCCTCCTCCTCCTCGTCATCATCCTCTCTACCAGCAGTACCACCATCAGTATCACCATCACCACCATCACTAACACCGTTACCACAACTTCATCTCTAACATCACCGTCATCGCGTTCACTACTACTACAACCGCGACCACTACCATCACCACCAATAACACTAACAGCATTAATACCTATACCACCATCACCAGTACCACTACCACCACCATTACCACCACCACTACCACCACCACCACCACCACCACCACCACCACAAACACCAATATCATCATCACTATCCTCACCTAGAACATCCCAGTGCCCAGCGTGAACATTGGCCTCCACTTGCCGAATCTTCTTATTCATTTCGCCCAGGGCGTCGAACATTATCATCATTAACATCATCATCATCATCATAATCATCATCATCAGCAGCACCATCATCATCATCACCATAATCACCATCATCATCATAATCATCATCATCAACAGCACCATCATCATCATCATCACCATAATCACCATCATTATCATCATCATCATCATCATCATCATTATCATCATCATCATCATCATCATCATCACCACCACCAACACCATCATCCTCCTTCTCACCTGGAACATCCCAGTACCCAGCGTGCCATCATCTTCCAAATCCTTATCGTGAACCTTGGCCTCCACCTGTCGAATCTTCTTATCCATCTCGCCCAGGGCTTCGAACATCTCGTACTTGAATCCTGAGATGTCTTGCTTTAGTTCGTTCAGGATGTTGGCCTGATCGTCATCCTCCTCTTGATGACGCTTCTCGAAGTGGTACCTTCTTATCAGGTGGTCTGAAACTTCCTGTAAATGAAATATTAAAATGTACAATTATTGTTGCCCAGAAATTACGTGTTAACAAACCCTTTGTTATTGTCGGAAAAATGACTACTTTTCCACGATTTAACGTTTGTTTCTTGTCCTTTTCAACATTGAATCTAAAAGGAGACCCAAATTTAATTTAATTTTTGTTAAAAACAAATTGTGTTGAAATTGGGCCAAATTAATAAGGATAGCACTTTTACATAATTATCTTTAAAGATGGATGGTAAACTTTACTCTTCGTTTTACGATTCATTGAATTATATTTATCATTTTCAATAGTGACAAAATTATATTACTCATCCTTGATTTGTGAGGAAAATGTGCAATTCTTATTCTTAGTATTATAATATCATCTTGTGAATTTAGAAATGAAATAAATTTAGCATAAAGTCTCATTTTCCTCATTAAACCATTGAAATAATTGTAAAAATATCTTACTTTGAACCTCAGTTGCCGTTCATCAACCAAACTCTTCAATCGCTCCTAGAAAACAAAGATAACCAAAAATAATTAGGTTATATAAAATACAAAAGAATAAGTTTGTACAAAATTAATCATAAGAAAGGGATATGCTTTGACGCAGAATATTTCTTATACGTTTAAAAGGCGTCTTAATTAATGACATTAACACCATCATCACCATTCTCGCAATTTTCTTTATCATCAACATGACTATCATCATCATCATCATCATCATCATCATCATGATGATCATCATCACCATTATCATTATCGTTTTCATTTTCATTCTTTGTTCTGTATAAATGTCTTCAACTGTTTCCCGTTTTATCACTCCATCTCATAAAATCTTCGACATGTCACTTAATGAGGCACCATATGATATATACCCATTTCATAGACGATTATACCATTTGTACAATATTCTTTTTATCATCATTACCCATCAGCTGGACTGGTGATAAATTGGTCACGCCCTGCCAATGTCATAGGCTCGATGACCAGGAAACCTCATTAAAAGAAGCAATGACTCACCGAGTATTTATTCTTAAACCTCATAATGCAATTATTTATGATTAATGAAGGCCTAAAACTGAGAAACTCATTACAGTCTTAATTATGATCACTGGACTATGCTTGTAATTCTACAAAATGTATCCAATTGGTTCGTTGACCGTAACTAAATGATAGGTGTGAGTTTCCATCTGAATTTTATATCTTTTTTTAAAGCTTCTGGCGTCCGATTGGCGATGGCATTTTGATTCGAAATGGAATGGAGTTTTGATATATAGAGATTCTGAGAAAGTGTATCGAACGCAAGAGCAGGCATTGGGTACCTTTGCCGACAAATTTTCCCTTAATTACCATACCACGAATGGTCATAAATATATATGTATAAATGAATGAGTGAATAAATAAATAAATTATGCCATTTTAAAAGGGTGCCGAGTCCCCCTAAAAATATGGCTTGAAAAAATTTTGTAAAGATCTTGCCAGCCAGTTGTTGTATTCAGTTGAGGTATTTTGTAAGTAAGACTAACTTTTATTTCATTATGTTAAGATTTTTTATTTCAGGACGTTTTATTTAAAGGAGGAGGGGAGGGGTTGAGGTTTACAATATCCGAATGTAAATTATAGAAAAAATCATATAAAAACTCAACAAACTATTTACAAAACGAACCTACAAACAAAACAAAAACAAAAGGAAATCGAGGAACACATTTCAATCTAAAAAGTACCTTATAAGCTTTGGCCATGTCGCCTCTACAACACACCTCACAGCACAACCATCGGAAGAAGTAGAAGAAGGCTTTTGGGGTTGGGATGATATTGAATGGTGGGGGCACCGTGCCCAAATCATCGAAATAGCTCATCCAAAGTTTGGACCGCGAGAATTTCCATTCGATATCAGCATCCATCTAAAAAGAAATATATGGAGAATTGTACTTCCAATTCTGATGAAATTTTTGGGGGGCTTACCATATAATTCGTTTCGTGGTTCGGCGTGTTATTCGGAAATGCGTAAATGGATTACATGCATGAACTGTATTAAATAAAGACCATTAATCTGAAAAAATTGTAATTTTAATAATCAAGGTTCTTTATTAAAGAACTGAAATTGCAAAAGTATACCCAGTGTATTCACTAAAGCATAGAAATACGTAGGGAAGACGTTTGAGCATGGGTAGATGTGTTCGGCTTGCGATACGGGGATCGACGCAACTTAGCATCAGCTGAACGTTTCCTTTTGGAATTCTGTAAACAGGAGGCTTTAATTTCAAATAAATTCATGATGGAGTCTTAAAGATCAAGACGATGGTTATGACAGCCAAGATTTAGCTCAACACGCGTATGCGTATTGTGCATTATAACGATAAGCACGTTGAGCGTATAAACCCTGAATGAACGACAATAATGTTTATATCATGGCTTATATACCATATCTTCCTTGTTTTCACGAAGTGAGAGTAGCCAAAAGGTACTGTCGCATGAATTCGAATAAGTCCCGGCATAGCAACAATTTAGAGAGTATCCTATTAGATGCGCGCTCATAGAAGAACACAGTTGGATGAAAGAGTATTCATTATGGTTTCAGTCAGTACCTCTTGACTTTTGTCAAATCGTGAAAACACGGACGATATGTGACTTGGCACAAAGATCAACACGATTATCAAGATTTACCTCAACACGCGTGTACGTATTGCTCATCATAGCGATAAGTACGTTAAGCAGCACCACGATGGATATTACGTGGTACGTGGCGTAGAGGAAATTTCCCACTGTCTGCGTAAAGGCGTGATCTACGCTGGCCTGCTGGGATAGGTTCACGATGTTCATGTCTGGCAGTCCGAACAGGGCCCAGAAGAGAGTCGCCATCGTCTCCCCTAACCTGGTGTTGGAATTTATAATGATAATAATTATTATAATAATTTTGATGGTTCTATACACACTAATAAAAGAAAGCAACTTTGCTTTTTTTAAGGGTGCAATCTAATGCAACACTAGAAACACCTTTTAAATTGCAATATCATACTTTTTTCATTAAGTGCGATATCTATAACATACATTTATTTCAAAATTTGAAAGTTATCGGGTCCAAACCCATGTCACTCCAGGTCAGGAGTTGTACCCGCAGAAATATGGAAAATAGATGAATACCAATATAGTCAATTCATTCCCAACCAGAACTCGAACCAGACGAATCAAATGAGAAGAAACTTACAGGTGTCAAAACAAACAAACAAACAAATAGACACAAATGTTTTATACTTACGTTCCAAATGGCTAATTTGTAATGTAGTGGGAATAGTACCAGTAGAGTTGATTCATCCCCAGCGAGAAGGCGAACCAGACGAAGCAGAAGATGAGAAGAAACTTACAGATATCAAAACAAACAAACAAACTAATAAACAAACACGAACGTTTGATACTCACATTCCAAATGGCTGATTTGTGATGAAGTGGGAATAGTACCAGTAGAGTTGATTCATCCCCAGCGAGAAGGCGAACAAGACGAAACATATAGAAGAAACTTACATATATCAAAACAGACAAACAAACAAACAAACAAACATAAATATTTGGTACTCACGTTCCGAATGGCTGATTTGTGATGAAGTGGGAGTAGTACCAGTAGAGTTGATTCATCCCCAGACATAAGGCGAAGCAGACAAAGCAGAAGATGAGAAGAAACTTACAGATGCCAAAGCAAGCAAACAAACAAACAAACAACCATAAATATTTGGTACTCACGTTCCGAATGGCTGATTTGTGATGAAGTGGGAGTAGTACCAGTAGAGTTGATTCATCCCTAGCGAGAAGGCGAACCAGACGAAACAGAAGATGAGAAGAAACTTACAGATATCGATGATCATACCACCGAGGGAGATTTGCATAGGCCCCACGTGTCGGTTGACTACCGTGATGCAGATAGGCCGAAGAAAACTCAGCACCTGGGCAAAACAGAATCAAACATTTGTTTAATTACGCGTTTCATACTTACATTCTCATTTATTATAACGACTATAACAATTCAATATTTAAGTTTGTAAAGCACTTTTGCAAAAGGATTCAAAGCCCTGTAAAGGTCGCTTATTGAAGCTTATATTAAAAAAATCACAACGATGCCAACCGTTCTGGAATATATTGTACATGAGGCGTATTTTCATATGAATACAAAGCTTTCATCAGAAATGAATGACTTGAATTATTGTTCTTAGTTTCTCTCACGTTTGGTCACGTTTGGTCGGTTATTACGTTATTCATATTCTAATTTTGACCCTTTCATATTCCAGAACGGTTGGCATTAAAAAAATATATATATAGATGGGTTGCAGATATGCTTCTTGAAAAGTAAATTGCAGAAATGCTGGGAGATTATTCCAAAGACACAGGCGGATGAAAGATTTGTGGTACACAAATACAACAATAATGATGATCATCATCATTCAACTATTTCCCGATGTCTAGCGCATGCAAGAACTTTGTCATTCTCCATGATCCACAAAATTTACATTGCCCGATGTATTTGTTAGACACATTCAAAGACACAGAACCCCCGAACGAGTCCCCCTTCAAATGCCTCCTAAAATTAAAAAAAAAAATACATGCCATTTTCAGCTGCTGAAAGAGTGATGAGATATACACACACGAAAGCAGTAGCCGAACCTGTACCCTGGGGTTTTCTGCATATTCGAACTATAGAATCAACCGAATATTTTTGCTTGGCGCGTTGGCTATCTGCAATCATGTAAAGTACGCCAGCTTTGAACAAATCTGGATCTATATGCTGGCGTATATGACGTGGCCATAAAGAAACCTACCTTTGCGATGGCGAAGAGAGCTTCAGCAATAAGTACCGGATCGTAAGCACCCCATGTAGCTCTCTCGAAACCTTCATCTAACGTGATATCAGTTTGAGACATGCCTCCTCCACCCCGCCGTCTGCTACTCGATCCTCCACTGGACTATAAGCGACAAAAGTTATTAATTAAAAAAATGAATTTATTATGATCAAACTCTTCGTTGTCATCATCTTATCTATATCAATCGTGGTGACCATGTTTGTTTTCTTCAAATGATAACATGTACTAATTTATTTTCTTTATTCTTCTTTAAAGATTTTGTTTCACTTTGTTTGTTGTAAAGGCTCTGAGCGCCTTGAGCACCTAATCAGGGTGGAAAGTGCGCTATATAAGACACATGTATTATTATTATTATAACACAAGCTGTGCTTCCAGGTAATTCGCCTCCTTTAATTTTTCCACTTGTCATGTTATTTTGTATTGATTATGTATATGAAAAAGGAAAATAAATTCAAAATTCAAATTCAAATTCAATTCAAATTCAATTCAATGCAAAAATTTAATTCATATTCAAATAGCTTAGAAAGTAAAGTAATAAAAAAGGGAGAAACGGGGTAGGACATGAAGGACATAAAAAAGTGAACCCATTTCATGGAATTGGTAGATGAATAATTTTTGCTATGAACCCATTTACCATGTTTACTTGAAAACTAAGATATCATTTTGCACAAATCAATCAATATGAAGCTATTAAGTTTTGTTAATTCTGTACTTTCTTTTACTGGAAACTTGCACATATTGAAAAAAAGCAGGGCCCTCAAATTTATTAGATTGGAAGACATGGATGATAAACTGCTGCATTGGTTCGAAGAGCCATCTGCTTCTTGACCCTGTAACGGGCAAAAGTTGTAAAATGAACAAAACTCAATAACTACTCTAGCATTTCCATTAATTCAAAGTAATTAAGTATTACTCAGAAATGAAACGAAATCATTTCTAAAACTTCATAATTGGCTTAAAGCGCCACTTACGAGCAAACATTTAAATGGGACAACTTACATCTGATGAAAACAAGTTTTTGATCTGCGTCTGACCGGTGGTGAGCTGGTCAAGACGATCATGGATACCCTGCAGATTGTCCTGGATGCCGTCCAGGGTTTCGGTGACCACAGCGTTGTCATTGACCACGCTAGCGTCCAGCGAGCTGGCACTTGTCGGTGGGGGCATCGTCGCGTTGAGGTCCTGCGAACGCGGTGCGATGTGGAATGATGCGTTTTCGTCGGCGAGTGCCTGGGATAAAGAGAACGACACAAAGAATCAGAATGAAATGAAGAAGAAATGATAGAGTACTAAAGAAAAACCAAACACACACGATAAACAGAATAGAATGCGAGCCCGTCCCGATTTCAATAAAACACGATATAAACTATTTCCGTAAAATAAAGTCGAACGCCAATTCTATGGTCCTTTGTAATGCTATTCAAATCGGAACCGGCTTGTGATTGTTGTGTCCGCACAATTCAATACACGGCGTACGGATCTATTACTTATTTTACTGAAATTGTTTATATCATGTTAATAATACGAAGAAGAAACGATGAACAGAATTGAAAATATTTTAGAAAAGTCAAGTGTGTCATGAGACAATTGGTCCGTACGTCATGTATTGGATTGTGCGGACATAACAATCACAAGTCTGTTCCGATTTCAATAACATATAAAGAAGCATTTAATTGGTGTCTGACTTCTTTTTACGGAAATCGATTTTATCGTTGACCACGCTCGCGTCCAGCGAGCTGGCACTTGTCGTTGGGGGCAGCGTTGGGTTGAATATTTATCGTAAGTTTTATTGCATCTTTTATGTTACAGGACCCAGGTCTGGTTTTTGTAGAAATTTAGGCAAAACTGAAATGGCTTCTCTTATAGCCATTGTTTTTTAGTCCTTGTTTTGTAAGAAGAAATTTGAGGACAATCATTACTCCAAATTTTTGATTGAATTTATTAATTTTGTTTGAGAAATAATATATTCATATCTTCTATAGATAACTATCATGTCAAACAAAACATAGGTAATCTTTAGGTTCATACGTGCAATGTGACACATCATGCTATCAAGCTTTCAGAATATTCGAACTCCGAATATTTTTGAAGTGACATCTCTTCAAGTCTCGATTTGTGATTGGATATGACCCTAATATTTGCACGTTGCAATTGAGAGAAGGGCATTTATGTTGGAGTGTGTTGTTGATACTAACACCATTTTGATCACGCAGGACTGAAAGAGGGTTTTCATCGGAAGTACCGGTGTCAAGTATAATGATATTAAACTGTCGTTCATGTCCTTGGGCCCAGACCGTTTGACATTTCTCATCATCTCACATATTCATTAACACAGAAAAAGATTACCGAATGGATAGATATTTTTGGGGGGCAATCGTCCTTTGGAATTGCTGCTTAAACAATAGTTTAAATAATCTTTAAATAAATTATTGTAAATATTGCAAAAGACATGTATAATTAATTTTTGACGATACAAAATATCCCTATGTTATATTACGGATTATGGTGTAAAATTACGACGAAATTAGATTTTACGCTAAAAAAACACACACACTGAAGCTTGTTTTACAATCTGAGAACAATTAAAATTCAAATTATAGCATTATCTATGTAATCCATTATCAGTCTGTTTTAATATTCAATCAAATTATTCTGGAACCAACTTCCCATTTGGCTAGCAAGCTTGCAGAACGATTTTTATAACGCATGCTATATTTTAATGAAGCAAGTATAAACTTAATCAAAGAAGACTGAATACTGAATGACAAAGACGGCGAATAAAATTGAGTCTAGATGATTTTCCCGAAATCGTCCCATTTAAGTTATTCAAACGAGGGAAAATAGATTTTGGTTCAAGTTGACATTATATGAATGTACGAATTTGGGGCTTTTCTTAAAGTGGTGAATCATATGGCAGCATAACTCGGTGCAAACCAATTCTCAAAACAGCTGAACAGTTTGGTGAACATTGTCTTTAAATGGCTGGTCTTGTTTGAAATGATTGATGTGTTTCTTCACTCTCGAATATTGCCTAGACTCTCATGATGGATGCCGAGCTAACATGGCGTGGGGTGTTAAACAATGATGTTATTTTGTTCGGGTTTGCTAATGTTCAGATCATTCATCATATGATGATCCGCATGTTCGATTTCGATGCACATGACTTCATTTTAAACGTAGGCGGATCCAGGGAGGTAACAACAGCCGCCCCTACTGGCAGGGTATGAATGACCCCGACCCCATTTTCCTTCGCTTATGTTTGCTTCGAATATTGACCGTGAAACACCCTATTGGAAATGTTAACTCTTTTTCGTGTGCAGCCATCAGTGGCTTTTTCACCTCCTAAGACGGAAATATACCGTTTATTATATTTAGGGACATTTGTCAAATTGGCAAAACCTGATGAATATTACTTTGGTGCATTCTGTGTTATCTTTTGTAGCGTCTACTTTCTTCGTCTGTCACGATGAAGACCACTATCATCACTATTATTACCGCCATCATCGACACCACCAATCATCACAACCGCTATTAATCACTACCACCGCCACCCCTACCACCGGCATCACCACCGCCAACCCCACCATCCCCATCACCACCACCACCACCACCACCACCATCACCGCCACCACCAACACCACCACCACCATCACCACCACCACCACCACCACACCACCAACATCTCTCCAACCTCCATTATCATCATNCACCTCAAAAAGAAAACAAAACAAGAGCAACAACAGCCAGCTTCATCACCCACATCACAACTCCACCACCAACACAACCACAACCACCAATACCCAACTACCACTACTCATATACCTACACCATCACCCCACTCCAACCCCCCTCACCACGACCACCACCACCACCACTCCACTCTCATTCCTCAACCCTCACCCCGTTTCGCTCCTAGACGTGTCAAAGGCGGGTGACACCAACGAACCAGCAGCCCCCACTCTTATTACACGCACCAACGCCCCGAGCGAATATGAGACTGATAAAAGAGGATATGCGCATTCCTGATGAATGGAAACAATTGTTTTGATAAGTGACATTTACTTCTGTTACGCAATTTTAATGATTAATTGATAATATTTTGTTTTATTTCCAAGGACATCCTACATCCTTGTAAAGATACCTTATTGATCCAAAAACATTATCACCTCCGTCATCATCATCGCCGTTATTAAAGCCATCAACACCAGCACTACCACTATCCGCCACCAAAACCAATCACAATCACTACCACTGCCACAACCACCACTGTCAATTGCCACCACCACCACCACCACCACCACCACCCCATCACCACCACCAATACCCCACTACCACCACCACTCCTATACCTACACCATCACCCCACCCCAACCCCCTCACCACCACCGCCACACCACCACCACTCCACTCGCGATTCCTCAACCCTCACCCCGTTTCGCTCCTAGACGTGTCAAAGGCGGGTGACGCTAACGAACCAACAGACCCCACTCTTATTACACGCACCAACGCCCCGGGCCACGAATATGAGACTGGTAAAAGAGGTTATGCAAACCATTATCCAGAGTAACCCCTAGAAAGTAAACACACCGGCCCCAATCATCCGAGATGGCTCAATATTTCTACACAGTAGCGGCCCTTTTTGGGGAGTCAAACAGAATTAGTGAAATTAAATTGTACTCTTAAGAACGGCATTTTACTCCATACATCATACATCAACTGTATTACACCTCATTCACTTCACCCATTACAAATTTGCATAAGACGTTATTTTTCATGAATGAATTTCATATCAGGATTAAAGTCTATATAAACTGGAGTACGTGGAGCTTGGATCATACTTACAATAATATTCCCCGCATTGTATCATGTTTGTTTTGAAGAGAGAATGTTTATTCTACGTTCTGTACAAGTGGAATAAATTTACCAAATGACTTGACACATAGCTTTAATTTCTTAATCACGTGATGTCATTCTAAAGGGTTTGCCAGTAGTTTAGATGATTTCTGAAATATAATTGCAACTATATTGTGAGCTAGGATATAATGTTCTTCCTATTTGATATTTTACATTTTTTTGTTGTCGTAATTTGTAATCAAATGACCCTACAGATGTGAATGTAAGAAGCCAATATAATGTACAATACAGTCAAACCTGAAACATGATGTAGCAAGGTGAACAAACTTGACTCTTGTGATGTCACAACTGGATTGACATTTGAAAGAAATTTTTAGGGGCGTTCCCTACTATGCCAACATAAAATTGAAAAAAAAATTCTAATTTTTTTTAATTTTTTTATTTTTTTTTGTTTTTTTTTTTTTTTTAATGGTTTTTTTTATTGTTTTATTTTTTTATTTTTTTTTATTTTTTTTTTTTTTATTTTTTCCCTTTAACTAATGTTCACCCGACATAGCACCGTATACATACCTGTATATAGACCATCACCCTGAGTGCGATGAAGCTCCAAAAGAGAGACAGCATGAAGAAATCAAAATAATTCCATAAGTTTACGAAGAACCTGGCCCCATTGTACCATAATTCCTTGCACTTTTGCCAAGTTTGACCTGCAAATAAAGGAAATAAATAAATATTGTTTTTGATAATTTCATTTAATAATAATAATAATAGTGGCTCAGTGGTAGAGCGTCTGCCCCATGAACGGAAGGTTGTGGGTTCGATCCACGGCGGGTCATACCAAAGACTAATAAAAATGGGACCATCTGCCTTCTTGCCAGGCGCTCGGCATTTAAGAATGGAGAAGGATATTTGATTACTTTATCTTATGCAGGGTCCGCTGGAAGAGCAGCTAACTTACAGCTGAATGTGGCTACCCTGGGTAAATAAGACATTATTATTATCATTATATGCAATTTATATAGCGCACGTATCCACTATACGGAGTGCTCAAATCGCTTTGCATTATTATTACCCTGGCTTTAGCCCGGCGTACACCAGCGCACATGGCATTTTCAAGGAATAAATATTCCTACCAGGTACCCATTTATCTCACCTGGGTTGAGTGCAGCACAATGTGGATGAATTTCTTGCTGAATGAAATTAACGCCATGGTTGGGATTCGAACCTACGACCCTCTGGTTGAAAGGCGAGAGTCGGAACCACTACACTACGGCGCTTCCATATAATATGATCCATATTGGCATGATAAACATTATATCTGCATAGTGTTCATATAAATATCATCTAGAGTTATGACTTATTTTATCATTCCAGTTTTGCACGAGTAGGAATAAGTAGTTTCAAATCTACTTTAACGTTAGAGCTTATGCCTCGAAGGAAAAACGGAATTAGCCTTGATCATACCAATGAGCATTTCATTTTAAATTTCATGTGGTCCATGTTAAAATAATAAATATATTTGCATGGTGTTGATAAACATTATATACATTTATAACTTATTTGGACATTTCAAGTTCGCTTTTATTTTTGTAAGTAGAAATGGGTGTAGTTTCAAATCTACTATAAATCTTATGCTTCACAGGAAAAACGGAATATTTTAAAACAGTCTTGATGAAACTGAGGCAGAGATATTAAGGTACTAAAATAATAACTGTGTCATGCATGATTGTGTGCAATCATGACATAACCATAATTACGTAAGCCAGTTATGACTTTGATGCACACTGCAGTGTATATAGTCAGTTTGACTAGTTTCAAGGATCCCAGGGACACTTCAAAAGCGACTAATCTCTGATATTATTTGCAGTCCTAAAAGATATTCGGTCATTTCAACGAGGAGATATTCATCTTTGATCAGAAAAGGAATAAACGTCCCCATAAACTCATCAATCTGAATCTTATTGTTTTAAGATTTATTTTATGTAGATCCAACAAACAATAGCACACATAAACTTTCACGGCAACTTTCATTAAAGATTCCATACAAACATAATTAACATATATGCAATTATTAAAAATCACGAATAAATTCATGAATATAGTCATATTTATTCATAACTATGAGCAAATGAGTCCATTTGCGAGATAATAAAACATACACACACATACGCACATACTCAATTGCACACGATAACTATCTCTTCCCCCCTCCCTCTCTCTTTCTCTCTCCCTCTCTCTCTCTCTCTCTCTCTCTCACGCACACACACGAACTTTTAATATTGTCACAAAGCCTATCAAAAGTGAAAAGTACGCAGCATATTAGTAATTCAGCAGTAATTTATCGGTCCCAAATGAATCAAAATAAAGGGAAACAGTAACGATGTCATATAGAGGACATCCTTTGTTACAGATAGTCGTTCATCAATTTTGTGTCGATTCGTTTTAATTTTGATACAAAAACTACGTTGAAAGTCAAAATTCAATATGTAGATTATAACAATTAGATAAAATGATACCTGGCAATATTTGAAACGTGTTTTACGAGTCTGCACGACTATATCACTCAATATCTTTCTAGTACTCTTGCATTCGTGCCCATAAATCTATATTATCGTTATGGTAGTGAAATTGAGAGGTCAACAAATTTCAATAGAGATAAAATTATACAATTATTGGACTATCATACAAGCACTCTAACTGACCCTGTGATAGCTGTGAAAGTATATTTAACGACGGAAATAGATTAATCTACCCCATTGGGCAATATTCTCGCTGCCGCACGTAAAGCAAAGATAATTATTCTGCACGACGATGCATGAAATAGATGAATTCCAAACAGAAAATTATGAAAAATGATGCCTGGTTAATTCCATCAGGCCATGAAATATTAGTGAGTAGATTAATTCAAGGTCGAATTTAAAAGCATTAATTCTTAACCGGTACTAAATCATCAGTTATATCCTCCTTCTGTTATTGATATATTGAATGCATGCTTATTAGAAAATGCATGATATTTTAGGAAGAAATTTGTGAAAGGAGATATCAGTTTGATACATATATTTACTGATGAATCTGCTTATTTACTGTTAGTAATTAGTTAATGTCTTTCATAATAACTATTAAATTAATCTAAATTATGATGTGTGTGTATTCATTTGATGCAAATATGTAGACAGAAAGTAAATCGTAAACACATCTAAATAACAAAATGTATGTTCGCTATAAATCATAGTCAAATCCGGTCTTCCCCCTCCACTCCCAAAAATGTTGAAAAGTATTAAAAAAAGTAAGAAGATGTAATAAAACCCCTAAACAAAAAAAAAACATGAAAAAAAAACAACAGAAGTTGTTGACCACCGCTATACCAGGAAAATGACCAGAACAAAACAATTGGACGGGAGGTGGAAGCAAGGTTCGACGACAACAACAAGAAATGCTCCCAGAAACGATGACGGATGCCAGCGTGCTATGACAAGTAAACTACCCTACTTATATCAACAGAGAGGAGAAGAGAAGCACGCATTGCCGTGTTAACTCGGTGACAAGGGGCGGAAATCGCTCCATAGTCAGATGGATTGGCGCAGCATTTGAGTCACGTGACTTACTGGGTTAATTTCTGGTAATCGAGGGCGCCTCTCTTTTCGCGCCATTGCGTTTTCGACACCTTCCGTTGCATGGCTGGTTTCTCAAAATATGGAATGATTACTGAAAATTCAAATTTTAGGGGTTTGCCAAGGAGACAGACAGTGTTTGGTATACACTCGGTATTTTGTTAACAAATGTATTATGATTTTAATCATTTCTTTATCATAGATAATAGTTAGACAGGTTTTCCAAAAATATATCACAAACATTTTTATCATTTTTTTCAAAAAGTTTCAAGCAAAAGAGCAGAAAAAACCCAATGATGAAAATGAAATACTCCAACAACTGAAATAAAAACCGTAACAAACATATTATGATAGCAAATGCACAATTTGAATCTTTTACAAAGCTTTGTCGAGGTATAATTGTATTACTATTTTTTTACCAGATTCAAATTCAAATTCAAGTCATTTTATTTTTCAGGTCCACTGTCAGATGGATGGCGCAGCAATTTTGGGTCACGTGACAGACTGGGTTAATTTACTGGTGATCGAGGGCGCCTCTCTTTGCGCGCCATTGCGTTTTCGACACCTTCCATTTGGCTGATTTTTCACAATATTAGTTGAATTAATTGTGGGATGATTACTGAAACATGTATTTTAGGGTTCGAACATATATAATGTTACTATTATTCATTATATTAAAAAAATATAACGTTAATTTCTGGTTTTCCAATACATATTACAAAAGTTTCAATGAAAAATGATTAAAAAAGCATCAGGTAAAAAGAAAAAAAATTGAACAGATAAGAAGAAGAAAAATACCCTCAAAAGCAATGAATTAAGCAGCGATGAAACATAGTAAAACTAATGATTTGGATATTTTATGTATCTTCAAACTTCACATTCCGGCGGAAGATGTATGAGAAGCATGTAAGGGTATATTCTTTCTATCATCAATTTATTCATATAAAGGTATTGCCGTCCATTTTAAATGATGCAAAAGAGTTTTTAAAGCTCTCAAAAACGCAACATGCAGATTTGGATCCTAATTAAGAATAAAATGTTTTAACCATCATTCATCAGTAAGTAAATATGAATTATCATTGTGTGTGTATTTAATTTACATTAGAACAAGCCGTGGTTGAAACAACTTTCAAGTGTTACATTCACCAGTTTTCATGTTTTTAGACTTACCATAATTGTTTATTTCGTATCTGGACCCCTTGGAAGAACAAAAGTATTTGTTTGAATTCTTCTGAAAGGACAATCCAGCCCATCTTACCAAGTGCAAATTATTTGTTTACACATGTAAATTTGTTTCATGTATTCGGATTTTGTAGTATGTTATATGTTATATGTCTTTCTATTGATTGGAAATAAAGTACAATACAATATAATGCAAGTAGAAGAAAATATGGCGATATAAATACCCAATAAAACAAAACATGCAGAAAATCCACAAAAGGTCATTGCCACAGAGGTCATAAGAAAAAGAGTAATTATTTTCTCATTTTGGCAGGAAAAGGTCGCTCGAACTGAAATCGCAGTTTAATAGGTGGGTTACAAGGCAGGATTCAACCTCTCAATTTCAATTATGAGGTGGCTTGATTAATCAACTGCTTAGAATCTGCAGTTTTATTTCAAACCGTTTAATTCAGCCTTCCTGCCATAGGTTACGATCATCCAAATACTCTTTCTCTTAAAGCTCAAATATAGCTTTGGTCAAGCTTGAAAAAAACCCACCACATAATTCGAAAACATTTTTTTTTCATAAACAGATTCCTTTGGAATATTGAAGTATAACCTTTAAATCAAATTTAACGACATAAGTAATTTGTGATTATTATTGTTATTCACATAACAATATTGTCAAAACTACTTTTTGTATTCGAAGCGATGAAATAGAGATATTTTTTAACATTTCCTTGAATTTATTGTGCTATTTATGACAATGTGCTTTAAATTGCGACCCTTCTTTTTCACCCCATTATGCACTTTCACAGTAAACAAAATCAATGCATGGCTCTATCAGTTCATGACTCTCACCGAATCAGCACACCGACTGGCACATTCAATGTAATCAAAGGGTATAAACATTAATTATGATAATTAGTCACATTTTTCTCTCACATTCCATAACATCGTTAAAAATGCGGGAATTATTTTTCAATTGAGCTGATGTTTGACCGGCTATGAGATAATTAATCACGTTTGTTTGATATAGTTAAACCCCGGTCACACAGGGCCCCGGAAGCAACACGATTCAACACGACTCTTTGTTTTGAGGCAGTTAATTGTGAATTAACAAAGAGTCGTGTTGAATCGTGTTGCTTCCGGGCCTCTATGTGACAGGAGCCTTTGATCTTTTCAGCGGGAGACATTAGCCGACTTGCGCCTGACTGGTGGGCATGACGTCCGTGGTGGATGCGCTAAGATTCATTTGGTTATTGGGCAGAAAGTATCCTCTCCAGTATAGGGTGGCTCAAAACAAACGGAAACCAAGAGATTCCTTATTTAATTGAAATTTATGGTATGAATATGTAACTTTCAATGCCAATAAATTAATATTAACTGGATAATCAGTATAGGGTAGCCCCAAACAAACGAAACCAAATAAATTATTTATTTCATCGAATTTAACGGTATGAAGTTGTAACTTTCAATACCAATGAATTAATATGTGATGCAAGCAGACCCCAAGGAAGACCAACCCCCTTGATAGTCGGACCAAATGTGGGCAATCCGCCGTATTTGTAAACTTTATTTATATATTTTGATACGGAAATAAATTCAATTAAATTCAAGCACTGTTTTGAAAATTATTCTTGATCAGTAAAAATATTAAGAATGGCCAAGTCGAGCCATTTTATTTCTTTTTAACCTTCATAGGAAAACCTATATATGGCGATTCAAATAAACAAATTTCAATTAGCTTTTATTTCTAAGATGAATAAAGTTTAATTGATTAATTTTGATTCACAAATTCACGTAATTGTCCATTGTATATTATGGACATTACTTTTATTCTAGAAAATATAATAAATCGGAATCAGAATTTGTTAACAGTACATAGGACTATTTTATAGCACTTTCGATGTGAAACAGTTTCTTTTCCATTGTACAAAAATAGCGCTGATGCGGGAGTCTTCCAGACCACATGGGCGGGTCCAGTCTTATGGATTTTTTTTTTTTTTGGGGGGGACGATGACTTGATGGGTAAAACAAATCTTTACTTCTACAAAAGAGCTGCCCATGGTGAGCTGTCGATGACTTAATAAGGAGAAAGGACTACGACTTAGTTTTAGGGGGATCGGACAGAACAATGGGGGCATGACCTTTCATGTGCCTCCAACTTGCGAGGGGGGGGGGGGGGTTCCCGGGTTTCTCCCCTTCTCCCCCCCCCCCAACGCATAACAGTGGCCATGTTGGTGGATCATCTATCCCCAGCCAGCCCGGCTACCTAGCATAGCTACAGCATGATCAATTACCTTCCCCGCGACGAAGGCAGGTCTGTGATCTACATCGAAATAATTTAATCAAACACGCTTTTATTCAAGAAAACTTGAATGAAAAATAAACTTTAAAACATCTTAACCTAAATAGGATAAACACTATAGGATTATTTCGCAACGTTTCCTACATGTATGTGAGACAATTTATTTCCTAGTAAATGAAGGTATCGCTGATTTCGGGGTCTTACATACCATAGGGGCGGATCCAGCCTTTGGGAATGGAGGGGGAGGGGGAGCTTGATGGGTTAACAAATTTGTATCTCTTTAAAACAGGGGAAACCGCCGATGGCCTTACAATGAGAGAAAAAAAAACTGACTAAAAAATCTAATTTTGATTGGGAAAGAAAAGAAGTGGGATGTCTTTCTATTGCAGGAGTGGCG
>BQKZ01000505.1:142285-159381 GCA_036244855.1 Temnopleurus reevesii | reverse complement strand
CACCCCCCAAAAAAAAACAAGGGCAAAAAATATGTATATGCATTAAAAAGTCGCCCCTGTCCTTAATTTATGGGCTATCCATGTTCCTGATGTTTCATTAAAAGCTGTTTCAGCAACAAAATAGCCCCCATAAGCTCATAAATAGCTCCCATAAAATTACTATCATCAAATGGGTCCTGTATTTCAGGTAGAAATTATAAAAAGAGCCATGGTAAAAATAACATTCTAAAAAAAGTATGTTTTACCTTCACAAACCAGTAACAGTATTTGTACTATATAGGACCAAGTAGAGTGAACATTTTAATTCTATCAACATTTTCAAAGCCTTTGTCCTATAAATGTATCTCAATATCTGCAGTTCTGCACACATTCAAATAAATTGCAAAACGATCATATCATTTTCAGAACCAACTTATATTCAATAATCATTAACTGAATGATTTTGGGTAGATAACGATTGAAATGTCTATTTATTTATCCCAACATATATTTGCAACATCTTATCTTGTACTCTATCTAGATAGTGAAATAGTCTTATTTTCTGAACACGCAATATTACAGTTTTAACATTTAGAAAAGTTTAGGATGCTCAACAAAAATTTAAAAAATTAAATCATAGAGATAGAGAACATATATGTACACATTTATGGTGAAACTGCAAAAAAAAACCGACTCGGTTTAAATGAATTGATTTCAAACCCTCTCTGTCAGAGCAAACCCCTATAAACCATACATATTTAGAAAGCTTAGAAACAGGGCTTTTAAAAAATACAAAGTAGAACACATTTCTTCAAATGTTTCTGCAGAATAGTTCAGCTGGAATATACCTGTAAAAATAAAAACTTTACAAAACTAGAAATTGCGCGCTCGGCGAGTTGCGCAGCCGAGCACATGTATCCCCCGAACCAACATCATTGCACTGTTGTGGGTTTTATTACTGTCAACTAAACCAGGTTGGTGGTGTATGTTGTTGTATTTCTTTACATCATGGTTACCATAGCAACCAGGTCTCCGTCCCACACCAAAATCAATAGGCTTCATCCTCTTTCCTTAATACACCTTCATCCCAAACTTGAAAATGACTGGATAAGAACTCGGACCTGTAGAGCATTCACAAAGTAATATTAACTATTTGTTTACATCATGGTTACCATGGCAACCAGGTCCCGCCCCACACCAAAATTAATTGGCTTCGTCCTCTTCATAAGACACCTTCAGACCAAATCAGAAAATAATCGGACAAGAATTCGGACCTGTAGAGCGTTCACAAGACTAACATTAACTATTTGTTTACATCATGGTTACCATGGCAACCAGGTCCCCGCCCCACACCAAAATTAATAAGCTTCATCCTCTATCCATAAGACACCTTCAGACCAAATTTGAAAATAATCGGACAAGAACTCGGACCTGTAGATCGTCCACAAGTTAATATTAACTAATTTTATTAAATCATGATTACCATGGCATCCAGGATTCCGCCCCACACTAAATTAATAGGGCTCATCCTCTATCCACCATACACCTTCACACCAAATTTGAAAATAATTGGACAAGAACTCGGACCTGTAGAGCGTTCACAAGGTAATATTAACTATTTCCATTAAATCATGGTTAGCATGGCATCCAGGACTCCGCCCCACACCGAAATCAATAGGGTTCATCCTCTATCCACCATACACCTTCACACTAATTTGAAAATAATTGGACAAGAATTCGGACCTGTAGAGCGTTCACAAGGTAATATTAACTATTTCCATTAAATCATGGTTACCATGGCAACCAGGACTCCGCCCCACACCAAAATCAATAGGGTTTATCCTCTATCCACCAGACACCTTCAGACTAAATTTGAAAAAAAATCAGACAAAAACCCGGGCCTGTAGAGCGTTCACAAGGTAATATTAACTATCATGGTTACCATGGCAACCAGGACTCCGACGCATACCAAAATAAATAGGCTTCATCCTCTATCCACCAGACACCTTAACACCAAATTTGAAAAAGAATTCGGACCTGTAGAGCGTTCACAAGGTAATATTAATTATTTCTATTAAATCATGGTTACCATGGCAACCACGACGCCGCCCCACACCAAAATCAATAGGGTTCATCCTCTATCCACCAAACACCTTCACACCAAATTAGAAAATGATCGGACAAGAACTCGGACCTGTAGAGCGTTCACAAGGAAATCTCTGCGGCGGCGGCGGCGGACGCGGCGGCGCGACGAGGCTAAATCCATAGTATCCTCCGAACCACTGTTCGGGGGATACAATAAAACAATTGATTTGCAAAGTGTTGCTTCTTTATATGAATACGAGATAGAGGGTTTATTTCATTTTAAATAAGTTATTTCATACCTAAACTAAATATTATTGGAGACTTTTATTTTAAGAATGCTTGAAACTATGAAAAACATTTCCTTTAAAAAAAAAATTCAGATAAGAAGCCTTTTCATCCATACTTTTCACCATAACTGTCCTTACAGGGTATATATCACTAAAATGCTCCATTAATTTGTTTATCACATGACAGTGAACAATCCTGCAAAATTTCATAAAATTCTGATGAATATTTTTTTAGAAGTAACATTTTCTTTTGTACAAAAACACATATTTTTCAGGAAATAGCAATGTTCATCCTTCCAGCGTTCACAACCTAAGGCACCATCCCACCATATCGTACCCATAGTAACCATCACAATCACATTCCAACTTTCTTCATTACAAATGAAATACAAAATATACAGTATTTTGGGATTTGCCTGCGGACACACTANATACATGTCTGTTTTCCGTGTAACCTTGAATATTCTTCGCTTCCAGACTCGGACCAATTTTACCAGAGCTCTTCTGAGAACCTCCAGTTCTCTCCATGAAGAACTTGTCCTGGTTCTCTCTAAGAACCGACCATTTCCATCATCCATGATCACACTAAACTAACGTAAACATTTAACTTTACATCATGATGATATGTGTTCTTTCTAACAGGCCACTTCCAGGCCACCTTTATCTGGGTTTGTAATACTGAAAATATCTATATATGGTTTGTCTAAATATATATCATCCGTGACCCAACTATTAATAGCAGGCACGTTATCAATGCCTAGGCGTGCCCTGACGCCCCGAATTACGTAATTTGTGAATCCATTTTTACTTTCGATCGCAACATTGGTACTGTATACTAATGCCCTGCAAAGAATATTTGGCAAGCTACTGCCCAACTCCAAACATTCATCATCCCTTTGTCTTGATCAGAAGGATCCCTGTCTTGATACATCTTTGTCTGCATATCAAATTCTTTGAGTGCACTGCTAATACATCTATAGAATTGCACAAGGACTTCCCCATCTCCGTCGAGTAATTAACTATACTCGCACTTTCCCTTGGGATAATAAAATCAAGCTTGATCAATTCCAACCTCCCTTCATAATTTTCGCTACATGTAACAATTCCTTTAAGTGGCTTGCACTAGAAATAACCAGTATATACCTTTTGATTCCTCTAATTCCATTCCATACTGTTTACTCCCTCCTATTTCTACACAAGTGGAAACCTTGTGGCCCTCCTGAAATAAAAACCTTCACCCCGTGAGGGATCTTCTTATTTAAATGTAACTTACGTTTTTTTTCCCCCCGGAATCCCGAACTTTAAACGGTAACAAACTTGAATAATCTTCCCGACTTTTCTGTAACCTTGAAAGGATTTGTCGGTTATTTTAAATACTCGATATAGTTAATTGGGTTAATATGCCCTTGTCAAATTGTCTGTCGAATTTTCCTTATGCAAATGGTTCATAAAAGGCTGATATGTTGTAAATATTAATCTCTTTTTCTCCATTAGAACTCGTACTGATCATGTTCAAATGGCAATATCGTGCCCGTCCACTGACCTGAATCTGTCACCTGCCTTACGATCTTGCCTCGCATTTCCACTTGAAATGTTAATTCATTCGTCAAAAAANATCCTTCCAGCGTTCACAACCTAAGGCACCATCCCACCATATCGTACCCATAGTAACCATCACAATCACATTCCAACTTTCTTCATTACAAATGAAATACAAAATATACAGTATTTTGGGATTTGCCTGCGGACACACTAACACTGCGAGTCGGCTTTTATTCAATTATTATTCCCATAATCGTGATACACACATGTATGATGACAAAATATACACAATATCTGTACATAATAATTTTTTACTTCCCTGACCTACACCATAGAGATACGAACATCAGTATCTCTATGTCTACACCAACCCGGGGTGAAAAAACAGAGATAAAACTAATAAGCGCAAATGCTCTGAAAAACCCTATGGCTGATGACAATCAACTAAAATGATCTACGTTCGAGATCAATCTTCAACTAACTTCATTGCTTGACAAAAATCCTTTGCATCGGATAAACAATTAAAGTGTTGTTTTGTACTTCAATATGCTGAATATTCGCTGATTATACCAACTGGTCAAATCATTACAATAGTTGTACCTTCCGAGAGGTCGTCTTTATTTGAATTTCAAAGACGTGTTTATTATGTGCGTGAGCGAACAGGCTAGAATGACTCTCCTCATTCACCACGCCCCAATCTTACGATCCTTCTATTCATTAACAAATTACTCCCTATTCACTTCGCGGAATCAATTGATTCCGTTCTGCTTGCCTGCCTTAGCAATATCACTATTGCCGGTTAAACAACAATTACCAGCTAAACTACGTAACGCTGGTAATTAAATTTCATGTTACACGCTCCTGTTTGATGTTTCATATTACAACATTTTCAATCCCAGTTTTTATGTAGAAATTTCACCAATTACCCTTAGCAAGTTTAGTATCTTAAAGAGCATATATATGAAAGTACCTATTAATGCAAAAAATATGATTAATTGTTTTGTTTTACCATACTCCGCCCCCTAAAAGTGTATCGATCTAAACTTCACACATTCATTCTTGCAAACTATGATGTGTGTCACATCAATCAATAAAACACTGTTGAAAAGTGTGTTATCACCATGTGTTTGCATGAGATTGGTAATTGTAAATGACTGCACCCACAGGGCCAGTGCATAATCTATATCATTACAATGAAACAAATTGCAAATGCATAAAATAACTCATGGGAAAAAGAGCATTTGCAAGAATGTTATATTGTAACAGTTTGTTATATGGACTTCCAGAATCGCACATCCACAAGCTTCAGGTCATTCAGAACTCGGCTGCAAGATTGGTTACGTGGACCAAGAGACATGAACACATCTCAATAGTCCTTAAATCACTTCACTGGCTCCCAATCAAGTCATGTGTCAAATTCAAAATCTTACTACTTGCATTTTTGTGTTTTCATACTTTGGCTCCATCTTATTTATGTGATTTTCTCAAACGATATGTACCAGGTAGAGCTCTTAGATCCAGTAAAAAAGACCTTTTTGTTGTACCCTCCACCAAAACAAAAAATTATGGTAATCGTAGCTTTTCGTTAGCAGCTCCCGAGCTGTGGAATAATTTACCATCTTCACTTAGATCTGCCGATTCTGTTGGACGTTTCAAAACAATACTAAAAACCCACCTTTTCAAACAAATGTAATATAACTTTTCTTCCTCAAATTATTTCATTTAAGCGGACTGAGACCTTTTTCAAAAGGTATGTTGTGCTATATTTAGAACTGTATTAATATTATTATATTATTATCGTTATTTCCACATTATTTCAATTGCATAATTTATATGTCACATTCATCCTCATGCAACTTTCTATATATTATCCAACAAATTTTTCAACCCATAATAACTGGACTACGAGCGATAAGATAATTTGGTGTGCCTCTTTTGATAAGTATTCGTTTGCATGATGACAACATTCAAATATGCATCTGGTGATATCAGTTGACCAATCACTTTTCTTACATTCTTGAAAATTATTGGCATTTTACACATCTCTGACATTTATGTCTTTTCCCTACATTCTTCCTTTTATCCTTCTCTTCCCCACAGTTTAGACTCAGTTTTCTCTGTTGGATTTTCACCCCCCCCCCCCTTATCCATTGTCTTTGCCTATTTATCTAATTCTCCTTTTGTTTGCTATCTATATTTTCTCATCTCTTTTCTGGCATGTATATCTTAGGTTTACCTATAGTGTTTGATTTGGCTTTCTCGCTTCCTCTTCACCCTTTTCAATTCTTGCACTTCTCTTTTCTTTGTTTTGTCCCACCCACTCCTCCAGCTAGTCATCTTCCTTTTGTTCTAGTATTGAAGTTCCTTTATTCTTCCCTCCTTGCTCTGTGCTTGGCTGCCTCTCACATCCTGTTCTTTTCTTTCTCTCCAACTCCTCGTTTAGCTTTGTCTATATACTTTTGTGTTCACTTCATTTTCTTGTCATTTTGCTCATGATTAAGATTCTGCGAGGATCGAAAGCTCAAGCTCTTTTTAACTTCATTCTTGAAAACAAATAAAGATTTTTACCTGATGCCCAATGTCACAGGAAATCACGACAATATACTCAGCTGATTTTAAGTCCGGCTCAAAGAGGGTTTATTCAACTCTTTCAACGGTCTCAACGACAAAGCAAATCAAAAAGGAAAATACAATCTCAATCAGAACATAGAACATAGCATAATTTGTACGTGACACCCAACTCCTCCAGTCTGTCTTCAGTCATTTCGCACAGGAGATTTCCATTGATATCCCCACCTACATATTTCAAAGAAATTTGAAGAAATGAACAACAAAAAATAATAAGAATAATTAACCCTTTCAGAACGATAGAACACATTTTGTATTTTGGGTCAATAACTTTTGATGAAGGGCTCTACCAGATGCATGAGAAGAAAGAGAAAAAAATCTACACCAAATCTGACTATTACCATTGTGCCATCATTTGCAAATTGTAGCAGAGAATTTTCTAGTAAAAATAATCACTAAAATTGTCACAAATTCAAATATTGGTAACACATTACACATTCAAAAATCCTTAGTTTTCATACAAATTGGCACCTTTTGACTTTTAACACATTTGTTAGTGATAATTTAGTAACATTGCATTTAATTTTAATAGAAAGAGTATTATAAATGTTGGTGTTGCCAATCTAGTAAAGGAACAGTGATTGATTTCCTGCAAAATAATTCCTGTTCTGAATGTGTTTTTTTTTTTTTTTTTTATAAACATTAATAACAGGTCTAGGGTGAAGAAACTATAGATGGTAGTTAAAATAAATACACTCATTATAACTACAAAGCCATACAACAGACCCCAGGTGTTTTTTTTTTCCTCTTGAAACAAAATAGTCCCTGGGATATATTTTGCAAGGGCTATTTTGTAGCTCATAGGCAATATTTCTATGGTTTACAGGCATAATTGCCCTTTGCCCCTGTCTATTTTTTTAATGATAATGATTATAACATTTATATGGCGCTTTATACTGGCGTTTCTAAGCGCCTTGCTATTGGTAAACTAAATCCTTAACAAATTAAATTAAATTAAATCACATTAAAAAAGAAAAAGAAATAAAATTAAGGGAAAAGATGTGCGCCTCCATAAGTGAAGACCAATCCACAGCTGAGCGAGGTAAACTAGGCATTGAATAGAATTGTTCATTTTTTGTTCTCCATTGATTTATACTGCGAAAAATCTATATTGTTCTTCACATGATGTTAGTTCCCATAATATTGTCCTTATTTACTGAATACATGCAAGGCCATCCAATGCACCCAAAGCTTTAATAAAGGCAATGGTTGACATTGTCGAGGATCGAAATGAAAATTAACTAATTCAGTCGGTGAACTGTTCATTTATCTATTACACCTTCTGCCCAAACAAGGATCACCGGCCGGCAGAGCGATACAAACTAACTTGCCCGCATGCCCGGGGCAACAAATTTGAGCTGTCGGACAAGTGAATGAATCATTGCTGCAACATATACTGTAAACAATGTTAACCCATTCAGGACAGGAATTATTTCACAACAAACTCAATCACTATTCTATTCCTAAATTGGCAACACTAACATTTTAAATTCTCCTTTTAGAACGTTCCGATTAAATGTTAAGTTATCATATTGAATCTTCTTTGTTAAAAAGTTCAAAGTTGCCAATTTGAATGGAAAGTATTGATTTTCAAATGATGTCTGCATTGCCAATTTAAGGATTTATGACCATTTTAGTGATTATTTTCAATTAAAAAAATCTCTGCATCCAGCGGCAAATGGAAACGGAATAAAAATGCTCAGATTTGGTGCAGATTGTTTTAACTTTCTGGTCATATATCAGGTATATTTTTAAAGCACTACATCAACAATTATTGAACGAAAACACAATACTTGTTCTATCATCCTGAAAGGGTTAAGAAGCCATTTTTTTCTTTCATGCTACTGTATGCACAAGACACATGATGTAAGAACCAAATTTAAACCTAACTAGGCCGGTGTTATTTGTGCATGAATTCATAATTNCATTTTGTTAAATATGAAGTGCATTGTTTTATAACCAGGATAACCGTTTACAAACTTTCTTTTTGAACAAGCATAAACATGAAATCTTTGTAATTTGTCTCTCAATCCATATCCTGTGAATAATAACAGTGAACCACACAATTCACTCTGGAAAAATTAAACAAGGTATCCTTTTCCCATACCGGCATCTAAAATAATTCCTTTGTTTATCAAACTCAACATGTGAATTACAAGATGCAAATTGTCAGCATGACAAATGCACGAAACAATTATTGTTGTACAGGTGGAAAAACATCTACTTGGAATATTCAAATATATATATATCCAAAAACAACAAAATTATAGATCTCACTTGAGTGGTGTACATCTGCATAAAAATATGTGGCAAAAGCACACCTGTATTAAATAAGCATGTTTCAAATATGTGAATTTTCTTATCATAGCACAGAAGAATACATTTATATTACAACATATTTGAGAATTTAAGTAAGTTCTTAAACGCACAGTTACATTTATGAGTCCATTTCCTCTGTTGCAATAGATGGTATTATTATGTGGTTACTATTTGGTTTGCGATAGCGATTCCGGTCCATGTTCCATAACGTCAAAATAATGTTCTTCGTGAGTCTCCAATATAATGTTCTTCGCAAGTCTCCTCAGAAAATTTCTATGGTGCGGATAATATTCACTATATCAAAATCGCTTTCTTCCAAAACTGTTTATGTGTCAGTTTACATCAATACAATATGCTTCCATAAATGAACCATTAATACCTATACAGTGTATGAAATAACACTTCTTTACGTGAGTGTAATTATAGGGGTTTCCAGTTAGAATATGTCTGCTTACAATACGAATACCGCATTAATCTGTGAGATGTGTACAAACAAAACATTCCGGCTTTTCCTTTGGAAAATAATTCAGTACACAGTTATAAGCAAGATGCTTGGTTAATTTACATTCGGCTCATAAATTCTGCAGCCACATTCTCCTGGCCTCTAACTGATACAAGCCTAAACCTGTACTCCTGAAGAATCATGCTCCACCGCATAATTTCTTGTTCTCGAATTTCTTTCCTTGGATATAGACTAAGGGTTTATGGTCGGTATGTATTTCAAATTCACGACCATACAAGTAGTAGTTAAACTTCTTGATGGCCCATACTATGGCCAGGCACTCTTTCTCTATGGTGGAGTAGTTTTCTTCTCTAGGTAAGAGTTTCTTACTGGCGTACGCTATGGGAAATTCTTCCCCCAAGTGCTCTTGCATAAGTACCCCGCCTATACCCCTATCCGAAGCATCTACCTTGAGAACAAACAATTGATCAAACTGAGGGAGATGAAGGATNATCCTGAAATTAGTGGAGGGGGTAAGAGTAGATTTAAAACAATTGTGCTGACAAATTGAATTTTTTTTAAACCCCAATTTTGTCTTCATTGTTTATTGAGCAAAATTTGTTGCAGATATTTAATGCAGATATTTAAATGCAGAGCAATCCTGAAATTAGTGGAGGGGGTAAGAGTAGATTTAAAACAATTGTGCTGACAAATTGAATTTTTTTTAAACCCCAATTTTGTCTTCATTGTTTATTGAGCAAAATTTGTTGCAGATATTTAATGCAGATATTTAAATGCAGAGCAATCCTGAAATTAGTGGAGGGGGTAAGAGTAGATTTAAAACAATTGTGCTGACAAATTGAATTTTTTTTAAACCCCAATTTTGTCTTCATTGTTTATTGAGCAAAATTTGTTGCAGATATTTAATGCAGATATTTAAATGCAGAGCAATCCTGAAATTAGTGGAGGGGGTAAGAGTAGATTTAAAACAATTGTGCTGACAAATTGAATTTTTTTTAAACCCCAATTTTGTCTTCATTGTTTATTGAGCAAAATTTGTTGCAGATATTTAATGCAGATATTTAAATGCAGAGCAATCCTGAAATTAGTGGAGGGGGTAAGAGTAGATTTAAAACAATTGTGCTGACAAATTGAATTTTTTTTAAACCCCAATTTTGTCTTCATTGTTTATTGAGCAAAATTTGTTGCAGATATTTAATGCAGATATTTAAATGCAGAGCAATCCTGAAATTAGTGGAGGGGGTAAGAGTAGATTTAAAACAATTGTGCTGACAAATTGAATTTTTTTTAAACCCCAATTTTGTCTTCATTGTTTATTGAGCAAAATTTGTTGCAGATATTTAATGCAGATATTTAAATGCAGAGCAATCCTGAAATTAGTGGAGGGGGTAAGAGTAGATTTAAAACAATTGTGCTGACAAATTGAATTTTTTTTAAACCCCAATTTTGTCTTCATTGTTTATTGAGCAAAATTTGTTGCAGATATTTAATGCAGATATTTAAATGCAGAGCAATCCTGAAATTAGTGGAGGGGGTAAGAGTAGATTTAAAACAATTGTGCTGACAAATTGAATTTTTTTTAAACCCCAATTTTGTCTTCATTGTTTATTGAGCAAAATTTGTTGCAGATATTTAATGCAGATATTTAAATGCAGAGCAATCCTGAAATTAGTGGAGGGGGTAAGAGTAGATTTAAAACAATTGTGCTGACAAATTGAATTTTTTTTAAACCCCAATTTTGTCTTCATTGTTTATTGAGCAAAATTTGTTGCAGATATTTAATGCAGATATTTAAATGCAGAGCAATCCTGAAATTAGTGGAGGGGGTAAGAGTAGATTTAAAACAATTGTGCTGACAAATTGAATTTTTTTTAAACCCCAATTTTGTCTTCATTGTTTATTGAGCAAAATTTGTTGCAGATATTTAATGCAGATATTTAAATGCAGAGCAATCCTGAAATTAGTGGAGGGGGTAAGAGTAGATTTAAAACAATTGTGCTGACAAATTGAATTTTTTTTAAACCCCAATTTTGTCTTCATTGTTTATTGAGCAAAATTTGTTGCAGATATTTAATGCAGATATTTAAATGCAGAGCAATCCTGAAATTAGTGGAGGGGGTAAGAGTAGATTTAAAACAATTGTGCTGACAAATTGAATTTTTTTTAAACCCCAATTTTGTCTTCATTGTTTATTGAGCAAAATTTGTTGCAGATATTTAATGCAGATATTTAAATGCAGAGCAATCCTGAAATTAGTGGAGGGGGTAAGAGTAGATTTAAAACAATTGTGCTGACAAATTGAATTTTTTTTAAACCCCAATTTTGTCTTCATTGTTTATTGAGCAAAATTTGTTGCAGATATTTAATGCAGATATTTAAATGCAGAGCAATCCTGAAATTAGTGGAGGGGGTAAGAGTAGATTTAAAACAATTGTGCTGACAAATTGAATTTTTTTTAAACCCCAATTTTGTCTTCATTGTTTATTGAGCAAAATTTGTTGCAGATATTTAATGCAGATATTTAAATGCAGAGCAATCCTGAAATTAGTGGAGGGGGTAAGAGTAGATTTAAAACAATTGTGCTGACAAATTGAATTTTTTTTAAACCCCAATTTTGTCTTCATTGTTTATTGAGCAAAATTTGTTGCAGATATTTAATGCAGATATTTAAATGCAGAGCAATCCTGAAATTAGTGGAGGGGGTAAGAGTAGATTTAAAACAATTGTGCTGACAAATTGAATTTTTTTTAAACCCCAATTTTGTCTTCATTGTTTATTGAGCAAAATTTGTTGCAGATATTTAATGCAGATATTTAAATGCAGAGCAATCCTGAAATTAGTGGAGGGGGTAAGAGTAGATTTAAAACAATTGTGCTGACAAATTGAATTTTTTTTAAACCCCAATTTTGTCTTCATTGTTTATTGAGCAAAATTTGTTGCAGATATTTAATGCAGATATTTAAATGCAGAGCAATCCTGAAATTAGTGGAGGGGGTAAGAGTAGATTTAAAACAATTGTGCTGACAAATTGAATTTTTTTTAAACCCCAATTTTGTCTTCATTGTTTATTGAGCAAAATTTGTTGCAGATATTTAATGCAGATATTTAAATGCAGAGCAATCCTGAAATTAGTGGAGGGGGTAAGAGTAGATTTAAAACAATTGTGCTGACAAATTGAATTTTTTTTAAACCCCAATTTTGTCTTCATTGTTTATTGAGCAAAATTTGTTGCAGATATTTAATGCAGATATTTAAATGCAGAGCAATCCTGAAATTAGTGGAGGGGGTAAGAGTAGATTTAAAACAATTGTGCTGACAAATTGAATTTTTTTTAAACCCCAATTTTGTCTTCATTGTTTATTGAGCAAAATTTGTTGCAGATATTTAATGCAGATATTTAAATGCAGAGCAATCCTGAAATTAGTGGAGGGGGTAAGAGTAGATTTAAAACAATTGTGCTGACAAATTGAATTTTTTTTAAACCCCAATTTTGTCTTCATTGTTTATTGAGCAAAATTTGTTGCAGATATTTAATGCAGATATTTAAATGCAGAGCAATCCTGAAATTAGTGGAGGGGGTAAGAGTAGATTTAAAACAATTGTGCTGACAAATTGAATTTTTTTTAAACCCCAATTTTGTCTTCATTGTTTATTGAGCAAAATTTGTTGCAGATATTTAATGCAGATATTTAAATGCAGAGCAATCCTGAAATTAGTGGAGGGGGTAAGAGTAGATTTAAAACAATTGTGCTGACAAATTGAATTTTTTTTAAACCCCAATTTTGTCTTCATTGTTTATTGAGCAAAATTTGTTGCAGATATTTAATGCAGATATTTAAATGCAGAGCAATCCTGAAATTAGTGGAGGGGGTAAGAGTAGATTTAAAACAATTGTGCTGACAAATTGAATTTTTTTTAAACCCCAATTTTGTCTTCATTGTTTATTGAGCAAAATTTGTTGCAGATATTTAATGCAGATATTTAAATGCAGAGCAATCCTGAAATTAGTGGAGGGGGTTAGAGTAGATTTAAAACAATTGTGCTGACAAATTGAATTTCTTTTGTTTTGTTTTCTTTTTTTTTTTCTTTTTAAACCTTTTGTCTTCATTGTTTATTGAGCAAAGATTTGTTGCAGATATTTAAATAAATTGAATTCAGGCATTCAAAGAAATATTGATTTTATGTAAATTACATGTATGTAATTGAAAAAAAATCCTAATTAGCACTTATTGTACATTAGCACTAAATAAAATCATATTTAGGGAGCAATTTTGAGGCTGAGGTGTGTGAAAAATGTTGAGTAGTGTCGTAACGACAGGTCTGATATCTGTGAAAATGCGCTTTCCCTTTTTAAAAGTTGTAGAAAATTTAAAAGAAAAAAGCCTGAGCTGCACAATCAGAAATTTCCTTTGGCAAAATCATCACAAAATTTGTTTGGAAGGGGATCTAGCAATGTCAAAATAGGTGCTATTGAACGGAGCAACTTGATACTCTCGCCACACATGCTGTGCACGGGTTGATACGAAAGTGCATTAATTAGCACCGCCCTTGCCTCGTCAGGCTAATTAAGAATAAAATCACATTTTATAAACTTGTTTTGTGACTTGTGACATTGTGTTATGTATTTTGGACTTCTGCACACTAGCTGGGCCTTAACTCTGGATTTACCTATTCATCTAATAGTCAGGAAACTATAGTGCCCAGGCCTAAACTTTAGTTTAATCCATAACTATCAGTATCAACAACATCGTCAGGCAGATAGCACTACCCCTACACTGGCACGCTTCCTCCCCCCCCCCCCCCCCCCCCCAACTCTGGCAAAGCTGGACACCCGACGTGATCATAATTCAACTCAAAAGAAACAAAATGCCAATGCCCTGAAATGTAATAACGAGTGTGAATAATTGACACTACTCAATCACTAATCAAAAAATGAAAATAATGACGTTTTTAAAACTAAATAAACACAATAAATAAGTTTACCTTCAAAAAGCCGCGGGTGGTCAACAAACGCTTTTTCGGCTTTCTTGAATGTCGCGCTCAAGCGAAATCACGGGAACTTCCCCACAGAAATACTGTAAACGTCCCTCAAAGTTATTACTTAAGCCTCTCTTACAACCGGACGTGCGTCTTTTGAAGTAGTCCAGACTCTGGCCGTTTTTTTTATCTTTCCCCTCTTCCTCTCTTGCAATCCTCCTATTCATGCACTCAACCCCACGGACGGCGCGATCCCCTCAGATTGTTTTCGAGGGAGGGAAGCATAGACGTATTAATATTATTTGTCTCGACTGTATAAGCAGCACGCGCGGGTGCTGCCTCATTATAATATTCAACCCAGCTTCCCAATTTGATTTCCTAAATACGCGCAGTGCAATAGGCCCCTCCCACCTAATTATTTCATCTGGCCAAATCAGGCCAAATAAGCTACCAAATTACGTCACACCTGCTGCATAATTCATTTTCATTCTGCGTATGCCATAATTAAGAACTTTGGATTGGATATTTAGCTCATGAATATGCGTAACCCGATTATAAATTATTTTAATTTAGATTGACCTCAAAACGTCACTTCCGTTTTTCCTTCGCCATGCGCCAATCAATTATGTTAATCATATGCATATGGCAAATCAACCGGATAACAATGCAGCGCAGCCTTCTTGCTCCAACGACCAACATTTACGATGTGAAAAGGTAAGACTTTTCGTGAAATTGTCCAATAATTGCTTCCTACGAATCAAAGATTTTTGTAAGTGTTTCCATCAGTGTTGTCTTATTGTTATTCCTTAATTCATGTGGATGATTCTTTTAAAACGGAGGTAGTTCAAATTCACTTTTTACTTTGCTGTTGAAAATTAATCGCAACAGGCTTTGTTCCCCCGCTGTGTCGCACAGATCTTCCGTCTGCCTACACTGCACTGCGTGAACGATGCAACCGTAATTGCACTGATTTCGGGGCGGTCCCAGGCCTATTTAGAAAAGGGAAAAAATCAAAGTGGGGCCTATAACGATTACCCCCTATAAAAGTATAAGATGGAACAAGACATTGAAATGCTCAGGTTCTGGTCTTAATTATAATCTACCGTTAGACTTGCTATCTTGGTTAGATGTTGAAGTATTCGGCAGTATTTGACAAGCTCTCACTCGAACAAATTGTTACTCTCTCTGCCCTCTGGCCTAGCACTGTAGAGGTACCGGTCCCGTATCAGGTCCATTCTATTCTGGCTTTGCCTAGATTCACTCGTTAACTTAACTTTTTAGTTTTAGATTTAGTTTTAGAGCAGGTCTTGTGATAATTACAGATTTTCAAGTAACACTCTTCAACTCCAACACAAGGCAAGTCTCTAGTTCGAAAGCTATGTTCAAATTTACTTGGGCCTTTGTTCTGGGTCTTTTTTTTTTTATTGGGGGCTGAGCAAATGACAAAAACTTAAAAAAACCGGCCTTCCCCCACAAGTGAGTCTGGAGCCTTTTGGACTAGGCAATATCCAGCTCGACTGCTGGGTTTAGAAATAATTCCAAGGCCGGATGTTGTGATCAGGGTGCTACAAGAACCAGTTGCCCAGTTGGGTAACCAAACTTTTAAATCACTTGCCCGAACAAAATGTCCCTTGCCCCAAATTGATGGCCAATGCCAATTTGCTCATGTTTGTAGATGAAAAGTAGACGAAGCTGCTACTTGACCTTCTTGCAAGTGTCAATTTTATTTATTTGCCCAACAGCTTCATTTTGTTGCCCTGGCCCTGGACTTGCGCCCTGGTAATTTTGCTAAGTCATTGTTTGTTCATGATAATTTGCTCTGGTTCGTAAAATTAAAAATACACTGGATAGTTTAATGTGTGTTTTTTCTGATGACTAAAAATAAATTAATGTGGGCATGTTGATTTTTATAGGGGCTCAGATTTTAAATCTGAAATTGAGGACATAAAATTTTGGTCTACACTGGTTCTAGAACGGAGATGGCCCTAATTAGACTGAAAATCCTGTCAAACTCTGCCTGTGCCAGCCAGAAAACAAAAAACGGCAAGAATAATGTGTAGGCTAATTCACCCTTTCATTTTCGCTTTACCTTATCTTCTCTAGATTGCTACAGCCCCTTTACCTTTTACAAGGAAGACAGGACTATGACTAGGGTAGTAGGGACTTTTTTATTGGCTAATTTCCCCCCCCCCCCCCCCCCCCCCCCCCCCCCCACTCTGCGCACCTGAAGTAATATGTAGGGTGCAGGGGACTGACTTTCTTGTTGTCTCATCCCAGCATACATGCTAATTACAAATCCAGATTTACATGCTCTTTAAATTTTTTGTTATTGAACCCAATTTAATGTACATGCAGGCTTGATTCATGGCCTCATGTACACTTATAATATCTTTTTTTATATAGTTTTCTGAAACATGAAGCTGATTGATGACTGCAATCTTTTATTAATTTTGAAATTATTGGATAAGACATATTAACATATAGATACAACTTTCTCCCTTGTCACAGTTCATATTGCCAGAAATGCAAGAGACATCGTCTGCATCTACATCTACTCTGATGGCAACGTCAACCAATGGACATATTATGCTGAGTAACTTGACAAATGTATGTCACACTTGACGGCTGTCCATCGCAAGGTATAATATTTTAGGCATGATTGTCATTTCATTATCAAAAATCTAGTTCAATGAATAAATCATTACAAATAAACCCAGGACTTCATGCAACTTTCCCTTTACAGTCAAACCTCGTTTTATTGAAACCTTGTTATATCGGGGACAAAGTACAATAAAATACAAAGAAATGAGACCAGG
>BQKZ01000505.1:109284-119935 GCA_036244855.1 Temnopleurus reevesii | reverse complement strand
CCCCCATCCCTTTCAAAAACGTTCCGCGGCCCCATGACGGATTTCGCCATCGTTTCGCTGCTGCGCGAAAATTTCTGATAACGCTGCTCATCGACTTTTTTCTTTCAAGTTACCCGCAACTTTTAAGACTGTTTTGACGGAATTCGGACCTACCGTTACGATGTTTATTGGGCCAACCCAAGATATATGAGATGTGTGACCGGATAATAATGTTGTAATACATGTATTGTAATAATAATGTGTATTTTAGGATACCCATATTGGGTAATAAGTCTACAATAATTATTTACAAATAATTCTCATTATTCCAAAACCATGTGATAATTGTGAATCACGCAAAGAAGAGACCAACACACCTGAACATTCCGTCACCATTATTTATTTCAGAAGTAGCATGCAGCACAACAATCAACATATCAAGCCAATAAGTCAATAAATAAACGATTGAAATGTATACATTCATAAGCATATAAATGAATAAAAATGAACATGAACAAGATAAAATCTATTTCCGAAAAATTAAGTCAAACGCCAATTCAATGCTCTTAGTTTTTTTGTGATGCTATTCAAATCGGAACCGGCTTGTTATTGCTGTGTCCGCACAGTTCAATACACGGCGTATGGCTCTATTGTCTGTGACCGACTTTATTTTGCGGAAATAGTTTATATCGTGTTATCATGTAACATTGTCTTTTTTTTGGTAATTTGTTCATCACAGAGAATAGTAACTTGTCAATCGGATCATAAGAAATCTTACGCTGCAATGACACACAGACGGCTTTTTGTACCTTGTCCATTAGAATTTTAAAACCGTTCCAGCCAGGTAGTTGACCCGGACAGACCCGTACTGATCCGCAGCGTATTTAATACGGATCAGCACGAGTCAAACTGCGTTGATATGAATTTCTGGTTTAAGTGGAAACCGACACCTAGAATTATTGCTCTCCCAGTGAATGAAGAAAAATAAAGTGAACAAGCTGTTAAAATCTGACAATCCGATCAAATATTATGGATTTTCAAGGTACTGTTTCTCTTCAGGATCATTAATTGAGTTGGTAACTTAGGCAGAATCGGTGACGTATACAGGCAGAAAATCCCCATTCACTTTGTAAAATAGCATTTTCAAAAATGAATTAAATTTAGAATAAGGATTCAATGGATTCAATTGATTATATAGTAGGCATCAAGCTGTAATAAAGCTGTTTTGGGACGGTCACAAATTGACTTGGGTTGGTTCCTGCGCTGCGGGTTCGATCCGTAAAAAAAATTCTCTCTCTCTCTATAATTCGGTCTTCTGTGACTGAAGCAATACTTGGAGCACGAAAGAGAAATGTGAAGATAATTATGCACGTATAATCAAAAGGCAAGCAAATTCTGGACATTCAAGTAAAATTACATTTCTTAAGTTCATTGACGAATACTTACACTTAACCCAAGACCCTATAGATAAATATAAATGAAATTTAAAAGAAAAATATAATGCTGTACATCAAACAAATGGTTAAAACATTCAATTTCTGAATTACTTGACGCATACTTATATTGAAACCAAAATATTGATAAAATGAAAGAAAAATAGTAATTCTATATGATTACTGAATACTAAAAAGTAGCATTCAATTTCTGAATAACATGGAGCACACTTACAGTTAAGCCAAGGAAATAGATAACATGAAAAGACAATGCTTTTTGGTAAAAATAAAAAGAAACAAAATAATAACGTTGTTTGATTACTGAATACTAAAAAGTACCATTCCATTTCTAGATAACTTGACGCATACTTACACTTAACCTATAAGGAAAAAGAAATATTAACAGACAAATAATATTGCTGATTAATAACCGAATACTCAAAATTGTCATTCAATTTCTGTAACTGTAACTAACAAAGACTAACATTTATGTAAAATGTAACAGAATGACACCGTTACAATGCGAGAAATATAATGACGGAGAATTTCTACACCAGTTGACACGTGCGGAAATATCGCAAATATAACTATATGGTGAAATAACAGAATATATATTTTTCCAAGGGCAAACTAGCTTGTGTAATAATCCTAAAAACCTACTTGTCGCACGCTTAAACTCCTATTTGGAGTACAATGACAGGACTAAAGAAGTGCAAAACATTAAATTACATCTATACTGGCGTTAATAGAGCACTTTTTATCAACTTTCCCAGTTTCCATATCGATTGTCGAAAAAAAAGGCCAGTTACATTGAAAATGGATATGAGATATAGAATTAGAAACAATAACTTGCAGTGTCTTTATATTCGGTTTTCATTGCCTTTCATAAAATTACCCGACATTATGCGCATGGGCTGACTTAAGATTCCTCAGAATTATGTAACTGAATCTGCGCAGTTGACTGAAACATTGTTATGTACATGCATGATGCAACATCATAATGTGACAAACTAGTATCCTCTTCCAAAAATAACGACACGATATATTAAATTAATAATATCACGAAGAAAGCATAACTTGGTACTGAGAACTACATAACTATATAAACCCTAACTTTATAAATTTTTTAAAGCTGAAGATGAAGTGCATTTACTTTGAAACGTGTTCTCATTTCAGTTTTGTATTTTCTTTGTTATTCTATTATCCTCTTCTATATATGATGCAAGAGTAAACTTTAACAAGCATAAGAGAGTAAAAAACACTGAATAAACACATTTTCAGATAACTATAGTAATCATATATACACAACACGATTTTGGTGAGAGCATCCTTGTTCAGTTTTCTGAACAATCTGAGATGCGCTATAGAAATACAAATATAAATTCATTTGTATATGATTGTTCTTTTTTGTATGTTACCATCATCTTTTTTATTATTATTATTAATGAAACCTTTACTTTCATGATCAATGTTAATTAATTTCAGTAAAAGTGTCTGCAAAATCAATTTATCAATTTATAATGTAAGTGACTGCTAAAAACCTGGACCGACACAGGCTATAAATGCAACGGTACGAGTGGGCATTTTGGTAAAATGAAAGATTGAATAAAACATCTCAAAAACCTTCGATGAGCAGAGACTTAAATCATCTCCAAGCCAAAATTCAAAAAGTTCCGATTAATATGTAAATATTCATGAATTTCATTAATACCTCAAATATTCATTACATATCTTACTTTTAGAGAACGTAATACTACACGACAATAACTTTTTCTTTTTATCACAAATAGTTTGGTCAACGATTTCTCAAAATTGACGCATCCATAACAATTGTCATATAAGTTATCTATCAGGTCTATCAAGTAGACCCAAGTCTCTATTTTTGTACTCCATTGGCTAATGATGACGTCATCTAGACGCCATTTTGTAAATTTACGTTATTTACAATAACTTCTTTAATAATTATAAAAAATCAACTAAATTTACATGACATAAACTTTTTGTAAGCTTCTAACTAGAACCATCATCAAAAGTCATATAAACGTCATTACGCGCGCGTACGCGCGCGTTAAAATTTAAAAATGCTCTAAATGACCTAGTATCAAGTCTCCATACGTTTCAGGTCATTTCTAGCATTTCAAATATTTGCGCGCGCGCACGGGTTCGCGCGCGTCATCGCGCGTTTCACCACGATGCTGCTTCGAATAGCCAAATTTCTTGGTATATTCTTATAGAGCATAAAATTCTCATTAAGTTGATACCTTTTTCAACTTTCTACGACCATTATTAAGGAAATTATTACAGCCCGACAAAGTTTTCCGCGCGCGCGCGCGCATTCCTTCTTCATAGGGTAAATATGGGCAAAAACATGACTATACCAAAATCATTGTAGCTCTAAAAATAGTCCATTAACCCCCAATTTTTTTTTCATGAACATATTTAGTTTAAGTGGTAGATATGATTTCATTCGTCATTAACCTTTCATAAACGTTCTTACGTCATCAAAATGGCGCCTAAACTCAAAATTTCATTTTTTTCGAAAATGACGTCATAGTTTTATGCAATTTTGTCCATAACTCCGTTATTATTGACTGTTTTGGGCCCAGTTCTTTATATGTTATAGCTAACACAGTTGTCTACAGAATGTAGACCACAACTTATCATTTTGACAACGGTAACATGGTGTATTTTTACGATATATATAGGCATGTCAATTTCCGCTGTTTTACACACAAAGTCTATGAGAAACGAATCTTGGTAATATCCGGATTCTATCTTCTTTCCCTTTAAGAGCAGCAGCTCCTTTATTCGTGGTCGATTTTCGCCCAGCTTTTAGTATGTTGTAGCTGAGAATATTCCCTATCGTTAATCTGCCATTTATTGTTTAATCAGACGTCGGGATCATATCGAAATTTTCTGCACAATGTATGACACGTGAATCCCAGTCCTGATCTGCGTGTAATATCCTATGGAGAAACTCCTGCGTGTATTAATCAATGGGGAAATTCGTAGTTTTCTTAATATGAAGGTCGTGAGTTCGAGTACCAGCTGTGACATATTTTTTTTTCATCTCTATTATTTTTTCATCATAGCTATCATTTTAAACACTAACATTAAGGACAGATCACCTAATTCGTCTACATGACGAATTAAATGTCTAGTTGTTTTTAAATCTAATCGGTGGATTAACTATAATAGTTTGTGACGCACAATCACGCGAATGGACCACAGTGCGTCGTCGTGCTTATTGATCTCGCCACTCAAACAACAAAAATGTAAATTGGAAGACTTATATCTTTAGGTGTATACACTAGAATGTAAAATTGATTAAAACATTTACAAAGGATTTATTGTTTTTAAATCTAATCGGTGGATTAACTATAATAGTTTGTGACGCACAATCACGCGAATGGACCACAGTGCGTCGTCGTGCTTATCGATCTCGCCATTCAAACAACAAAAATGTAAATTGGAAGACTGATATCTTTAGGGGTATGTACTAGAAGGTAAAATTGATTAAAACATTTACAAAACAATTTATCGGTTTTTTTTTATAGTTAATCGGCGGATTACCTAAAACAGTTTGTGACTCAAATGGATCACACTTGTCAATCTCCCCACCGACAATAAAATAAAATTAACCCATTGACTACTGAATTCTAATATTCCCATAGATTTTGTACAAGGGTTATCTGGTTCCAGTAGTCAATGATTTAAGAAACCACAGAGGGCGCTTTGCAGTTTTGACCATAAACAAGTCATGTGAGTCGGAATACCCACTTCCTCTTTGGGTCATTCGTGCATAGGTGTTCAACTTTGCCAGGGTTTAGAAAAAGAAAAATTCATTTATAGTTAATTTACACTTTATATAAAATATTTTTCATATTAAAGCGTGTTTCTTTGATACTCGACCAAGCATTTCCGATGATGTTTAAGAAAGAAAAATGGGCAATAAATCCAAAATGATAGACATAATACACTTTTCTAACCCGGAAATCACCCAACCTTATAAACAGATCGATATCGATCGTATCGGGAGATGTCATTTTATATCGCCTATTGACGGTCCAGAGAATTCAATTCAATGCTGTGTTCTGTTTCAGCAGTTTTACTATATGTCATCTGTGTGCTTGTGTGTGTTCGTGTTCGTGTATATTCTGTGTGTGTGTGTGTGTGTGTGTGTGTGTGTGCGTATGTGTGAAGCATTTGTGTTAAGCTCTTTTGTGTGTGCTTATACAAATATACGTTTGTACGTAAAATAGAGGATTTCTGCGTCGGTTAATTAAAAGTAGAATAGTCAAAACGGTAATAAATGATTAAACCTAGGCACGAGAGTGTGTGTGTTTCTATGTACTGTTCTCGTGCGGGCGCATTATTTATGTTTGTGTATGTGTGTGTGTGATTGTGCGCGCGTATTTGTGTGTACAAGTATGTGTACATGTATACACTTCATATGGATCTAGTCATAATCCAATTTCCTTTTATGATCCAGTGTCCTTTTATGATCCAGTGTGACTTTAGCTTCAGGCTCGGGCAACGGTTGATTTCCATATCGACCAGGGTCTATCCCCGCCGCTCCGTCGGGTGGGTTGGACATCAGACTTCGAGCCCCTTCCGTCGATCCGGATAGAAAATATCCTTCATTGGCATCTCCATGGCCTTGTAAATCTGGATACGAGCGGCAGAAAATAGAGAGAAATGTATATAACGTCACTGTTTTCACGAAGTGACAGGAGCCAGAGGGTACCGTTACACGAAATGAGTTATAAATTGAAGCGTGTCCTTCTCTGGAATTAACACGTTGTTCGATATGATGCTTGTTGAATTGGTGCTATGTCGGAGTTTATTTTTCTTCATGCAACAATACCCTTTGGCTCCCGTCATGTCGTGAATACACGAAAGATAAGATCAAATGCATACCCTGGCAAGGAATCGAAATGAGCATCATTCTAATCTGGTTTGTTCGAGTTTTTATCATATGATGAATTTCTAATCCACTTTAATTCCATGCATGCACTCATGCATGACTTTGAAAATTGAAGGTCGCCTACACATGAATACATATTAACGTGATGTATCAAGACAAAAGATTTCAACGAAATTACGGAAAACACTCAATGACATAAATCATAGCAAATCTGTTGCCAACCAAGCCATTACATTGACTAAATAGTCACCACAATCTTGTAGACATGATGATGCTAAATGCGATAAGATGTTGGTGTTTTGACAGGTTTGATGTCCGAAAAGAAGATTTCCAGTTACACTTTCACCAAAACGCTTTCGTATTGAACATTACATTAATTTCTTCACTTTTTTGCTGTTGCAGAACAAAATAATGCAAAGCGCCTTGAACACTCGCAGAGTGGATACGTGCGCTATATAAATTGCACCTATTATTACTAAACCCCGCAAAAAAAAAGAAACAACCCAACCCCAACAACAAACACGTACCTAAATTCCAGGGAGAGACCACAGCCTGGGTAGGGAGGCTTGAGGCTAGATTATTTTCCTTGGGCCCCGGTGTTGCGTACACGTATTTGGAGTACAGCGGCTGCTTTTGATAGAGGTTTTCCAGCTTGGTCTTGCATTGATCTCTTGCCTCTTTAAGGGTGTCCTGGTCTAGTTCATTCACCTTGGTGTAGATCCGTACGGTGACGTCTTGAAGCCTCTGCGGCAGGTCTGCTGGGAGCTATAGTCGACGAAGATCAGGTGGTTTATATTAAATTATTTGTCATGTACGTTGCAATAATTAAAAAAATATCCAAAGAATTAAAGAACAATCAATTGAAAAGTTGATGCCTAGATTGCCAAACTTTCGGCCAGCGATCCGAATTTGGAAGGCTACTGGCAGTTTTATCGTCAGATGAAAGAGCCAATCAGATCAGAGTCGTTTGGACGTCGCAGCAGTACCGAAGTATGGTCTACAGTTTGAAATTAAATATAGTCCTAAGGCCCCGGTCACATAGGTCCCCGGAAGCAACACGATTGAACACAACTCTTTGTAAGTTCACAGATAACCGCCTCCGAACAAAGATTCATGTTAAATCGTGTGCTTCCGGGGATCCTATGTGACCGGGGCTTAATACCGGGGAAAACTGACAAGACATCGAAATAATCTGTTAACACTTTTACTCATATCTTTGTTCAGAATAGGAATTGGCACGTATGGTTTATTTGTCCATATTAAAATCTATCTACAATTTATCCCCAATCATTAACCTTTAGTGGCTATAGAGAACTACATTTTACTTATTTTTAGTTTATACAGTAGCCTCCGCATAATCGGCGTTGTGATAAAGGGCACCCCCGGATATGCATCCTTTGAAGAAACATGCCCACTGCAATCTGATAATGGCAAGGCTTCATCGATCGGACAAACGGCACGAACTTTCCAACAACACAATGAATTACAACCAGGTTATATATGTTATATATTGGCGTAGATAATCCAGTAGGATTGATAAACGCCCCTAAACTTCAACAACAACAACGATATGTTGAATGAAGTGTCAGCTAGACTTTCTTTTCTTATCAAAATGAATCGGCAATAGCCCCATGTTGCTGGAATGCTGGCTGAACAATTTGCAGCAAGTTAGATATTACATTTTATGGACAGCTCCGCTTAATGGGCATGAAATCCTGTTTCTCAAGGAATGCCGATTAAACGGAGACAACTGTATTTTTCAAAGTACACTGACCTCGTTTTCTGTTAGGAGTTTAGCACTGAATGTTCCATTGCGGGATTTCTTGTAGAACGGGATGTTAAGGAGCGGGTTCTTGTCCCCACTTCCATAGTCAAAGGAAGAAACCTGTCAATAGTCAATCAAAGATAAAGAGGCTTTTCGATTTATACCTGCCAACCTAAGAAAGCTAATTAAATAGTTATCTTTTTGACTGACAGCGCGGGAGAGTATAGTGAAGAAGTATCCCAGGTTACAAACTTTTTGCATAAGGGTCCTTTGCTTTTACCTCATCAGGAACAAATTTCAACACCTATCGACACCTATAGATACAATGCCTAAAAACACTGTATGCATCATAAACACAGACGCCTAAGAAAATTCAGCAGCTCTCATTCTAAAGTGATGAAAGAGTCACGAATTGTATGACTGGTGCATACATGTAGCACATGTAGCAAATGGTGCAATGCGTTGCCCCATTGTTATCAGGAGAGACGAATTGCTTTTGTAATTTGTTAGCAGTATCATTAACTGCTTTAAGAGCAGTTATGGAATCAAAAGAAGCACCAAAAAGGGAGTCCAGACTTTCGTGGCCCTGGATCCCTTCCTGGATCCGATCTTGGTTAACTCGACAATAAATGTTATACATGTATGAACCTCTAGTGGATTGATAAAGTGAAAACTTTGCCTCGGATAAAGAAGCTGAATAAGGAGTTNCTTTTGCTGTTGTAGAACAAAATAATGCAAAGCGCCTTGAGCACTCCGCAGAGTGGATACGTTCGCTATATAAATTGCATCTATTATTACTTTTATTATTAAAACCGTAAAACCCCGCAAAAAAAGAAACAACCCAACCCCCAACAAGAAACACGTACCTGAATTCCAAGGAGAGACCACAGCCTGGGTAGGGAAGCTTGAATCAAGATTATTTCCCTTGGTTGGTGTTTTGTCGTTGCGGTGCAGCGGCTGCTTTTGAGAGTTTTTCCAGCTTGGTCTTGCATTGATCTCTTGCCTCTTCAAGGGTGTTCCGATCTAGTTCATTCACCTTGGTGTAGATCCGTACGGTGACGTCTTGAAGCCTCTGCGGCAGGTCTGCTGGGAGCTATAGTCGACGAAGATCAGGCGGTTTATATTAAATTATTTGTCATGTACGTTGCAATAATTAAAAAAAAATCCAAAGAATTAAAGAACAATCAATTGAAAAGTTGATGCCTAGATTGCCAAACTTTCGGCCAGCGATCCGAATTTGGAAGGCTACTGGCAGTTTTATCGTCAGATGAAAGAGCCAATCAGATCCGAGTCGTTTGGACGTCAGAGCAGTACAGAAGTATTTTGAAACTAAATCTTGTCTTAATACTGGGTACAAACTGACAAGACATCGAATTCATCTGTTAACACTTTTACTCATATCTTTGTTTACAATAGGAATGGGTACTATGGTTTATTTGTCCATATAAAAAAATCTATCTACAATTTATCCCCAATCATTAACCTTTAGTGGCTATAGAGAACTACATTTTACTTCTTTTCAGTTTATACAGTAGCCTCCGCATAATCGGCGTTCTGATAAAGGGCAGCTCCGGATATGTATCCGTCGAAGAAACATGCCCACTGCAATCTGATAATGGCAAAGCTACATCGATCGGATAAACGGCACAAACTTTCCAACAACACAATGAATTATGCACATTGGCACTGTTGACACGTTTGGCTACGAGGGACAGAAAACAACTCAAAGGGAAGGATTTGAAGAAACACATACTTGATGGGAGAGCAACGGAGAGCAAGACTTGGCTTCTGCCAGACTGACATTTGCATGAAATTGTGGCGCGCATATAGGCACGACTAGACCCGTGCCAGTGCGCAAACTAGTCGTACACGGGCGTGAAATGTGCGTACATTTGTTGTGACATGCGTGCCATGTCGGGACAAAATTTCGAGACCGGGTTGTGAACTATGAACAAACTGTTCGTGAACTTATCGGAATGATGCGGGAGGATGCTTGCCAGTGGGTGACAGTGTGCATCATACCATATCTAGTGTCAATGTTATCTTGGAGACACAGCAGGATTGCGCAAACTCGTCGTGCCATTACGGGAAGTGCGTACTAAGCACAAGCTATGCGTTAACTCGTCATGTCAGTTCGTGTCAATGTGGACATCGATAGATATGCTTTCGTGAACTATTCGTGAACTCGAAAATATGCCACGAAAATATCGTGACACAAAGTCGTGCAAGTGACGACCTGGCTTTAGACATGACACATTTACAACCAGGTTATAAATGTTGAATGAAGTGTCAGCTAGACTTTCTTTTCTTATCAAAATGAATCGGCAATAGCCCCATGTTGCTGGAATGCTGGCTGAACAATTTGCAGCAAGTTAGATATTACATTTTATGGACAGCTCCGCTTAATGGGCATGAAATCCTGTTTCTCAAGGAATGCCGATTAAACGGAGACAACTGTATTTTCCAAAGTACACTGACCTCGTTTTCTGTTAGGAGTTTAGCACTGAATGTTCCATTGCGGGATTTCTTGTAGAACGGGATGTTAAG